>MU226779.1:2015685-2033229 GCA_018584345.1 Thuja plicata | reverse complement strand
AAAGTATGTAAAAAGAGAATAACCTGTTGTGCCCGGGGTTGCAGCATCTCTGATGTTCATGAAGTCATCTTTAAACACACCTGCATCAATCTTCCTATTCTGTGTTGAACCTGGTAGCAGCTGGAGAGATTCATCTGAGAAGCTAGGTTTTCCTTTCTGCTCCTCTCCACTGCCTCCACTTGTAGAAGCAATGCTCACAGCCCTACTCATCTTTGTGACAGCTTGAAATTCTTTGTTTAAAATGATATTGAAACAAATCTAGTCTTCAATATCAGCTATCTATCCTGAGCACAACTCTATGCAACTTTAGAAATTTCTTATCACCTTGGATATACTGCAACTACTCTGAATATCACACTTCACCAAAAACCTAGCAACTTGGCTCTGAAAACTTGAAAGCACGATGAACAAGAATGAATGCACAATCATCTGTTTATAGCCATTTCGATTCAGAGTACATAGCTCATAATTCAGAAATGTCAGTTCTTCCATTAAGTTGCCATGCCGTGAGCTTTCAAAAACCTAGTCGTAGTTGCATGAAGTTGATAGGAAATCAAATTTTCAAATATAGATCTTTGGCGCAATCATAAACCATTTAAGACAACTGACATGTCATCCTTTGATTCGTTCTCTATCATACATCTCAGCTACCTTTTGTGCACAGTAATCAAAATTCTATCCTCTGATTGGTTGTTGAGAGATCCGTTCTGTCATGTCATCCACTTGGCGCCGCATTTTAGATCTCATGATCTGGCGACCTCGCGACTGCAGGAAGTCTCTTTGTCGCGAGCACTTTTCCTTAACCATGGTTTGATCTCCAGACCTGGCGACAATGCACGTTCTTTACCTTGGCTGACCCAAGTCCATCTGGCGATCAAGCAACATAAGTGGAAATCTAAGTCACATGGGGTTATCTTTAACTCATCTTCCTTCTCCAGACTTGGCGACTAGACGTTACTTATTAACCTTTATAGTTATCGCTATGTCGCTGGATGCTCACTTTTCATTTCAAGACTACATGACAACCTTTAGTCGCCCAGTCGGGAGATAAGTATAACTTGACCTTATCATTAAAAAGTACCCTTTCTCTGTTTATAGCGACTTTGCGACATACCCTAATCGCAAAGTCAGGAGGACCTTTTCCCTGGGACACTTTTCTTTCCAGACATCGCGACCACCGTCAGATCTTTTCATTCCTTCATCCAACGGTCGGCGCGTAATCGCTATATATTTCTTCATACCTTTAAGTCATTTCCAGACTTCACGACTGAAGGCAACAATACCTTTAGTCTCTTAATCGCTTAATTCATTTTTCCCTTCTGGAAACCTCCCGACAACCATTTACCTTATGATAGATGTCATCTATTCTTTTGTCCACTCAATGCATACTAGAGCTGAGTCATCGCTTCTGTTCTGGCGACATCCCCACTGAGGGAAATTGCTAACATCAAACAGTTAGTCGCAAAATCAGGACTGTTATCTCTTAACGGCCATTTGATCTCGAGACCATGCGACTGAAGAAATACTTAACTATTTGTCATGGCCTGATCTAGTGACCATGCGACATGAAGTGAATCGCAAAGTCTGATAACATTGCTTTGACTTTTTGACTTCTCTCGCGATCACCCGACTGAGCAGTGGGTCCCATTCTTCATAAAGCTTATAACACAGAAGTTCATGCAACTACCCGACTGAAGGAAATCACCAAGTCTCGAGACACTGAAGGAATATGCGGTTTCGTAATGAGACTACGCGACACAATGGAAAAGCGAAGTCGGGAGAGGATATGGAATATTCCTCCTGTGCAACGCGATGAAGTGACTTAACTTAAAGCACATGTCTTAAGTGATTGAAAAAGGTAATGATGAAACATAAGACATAACCAAGGGTTTCAAATGCTTCATTTAATACTTGGTTGCTTTAGGGTTTTTCAGGGTTTTGAGCAATTTTGGCAAGGTTTAGGGATGAGAACCTGAAAATTTTCAGAGGGCAAGACAAGGAACAAAGCGAAGCAGAAAAAACAGGAAATACAACCAACACTAGATGTAACCACCCTAATTTGGTATGCTCTCACCAGAGACCCTATTTTCCCTAAGTGTGATCACACCCCTAATTATGTCAAGACAATTACTCAATTAATTGGCATAATTCATTTAAATCAATTTAATTTCCTAAAAATAAAAGTGATCTCATCACTAACTCATATTAATTACATTGGTCTATTTAATTAAATCAAAAAAATTAAATACATGGCTAAGGTAATTAATTAAATTCCAAAATAACAACTCCTCACTTGCATAATGGAAAGTCAATCCATTAGCCAATAAGAGTTAAATCACTTGGATCACCTCACATAGATCACTAAGGATTCAATCTACACCTCTCTTCACAAATCAATCTTGACCTCTCATTCCTCAAATTCTTCTATAAAAGGAATGAATTTTGAGCTCAATGGACCCTTAATCTTTGAAATTTGAAAGCACTCTTATGATGCCCATAATCTTAGAATTTTAATTACATCCTTATGTTGCTCTAATTTTGTAGAATCCTAAATTCATTTTGTTGATAGTAATTTCATAATCTATTTGGATCACTAAAAAGAACTTTTCATTTACATTTTAGCTTGCATTTTACTTGAATCTTCCATTCTAAGCATGAATGTGTCACTGATTTATGCATAATCTGAGTGCAAATTATAGCATTTATTAAGCTCTTCTTAGATAGGGATCAATATGTCAATTTTAGTGATTTCTATGTGCTTTTACTCTCATATTTCATGTTTTTCTCACTAATGTAATGATATATTGAAGTGTTGTGTTTCAACTTGTAGGTCCACAAAATACACACAAATTTCTAGCGCCCACCATGGGGAAAATCCTTGGATTTCTCCTCTTTTCTAAGTCTATTTTTGCTCATTTTTGTTCTCTATTTTTAGGTCCAAATTCGCATTTAGTTGTCAAAGCTCGCCTTTAGTTGTAAAGACTTGCATTTAGGAAAGATCATCGCATCCAGTATATCCCAGATTGCATCCAAGGAAAGCTCGCATTAGGTAAATTCTGCATCACCTTTAGTGCAAAGGCTTGTTTTCAGAATCATTAATCACATATAGGAATTCTAGGATCCCATCCAATAAAGGCAGTCACATTTGGTTGGATTATTTGTAAATTTAAAAGTCTAACCATGACTATTTTTGTGTTTTGAACAACCTAACATTTTCTTGCAAGTTTCTTTCAAAGACTTTTTTGTTAAAAAGTTGGAAAGTAACTACTAATTTGTGGGTTGCAGGTTGCCAGATCGCTCAACTTGACTTTCATTTTGCAAATTTTTCAAACTTAAAAAAAATTTCTATCACTTAATAAATTGATCCGAAGATTATGCTCTTTTCCTTTAAGGAAAATCAGAAATTCAAAAGTCAATTTATAATTTGATAAGAATTTGGGAAAAATGAACAAGCAATCACACTTTTCTAAAGTTGAAATTAATTGAACAAGCAATTCACTAAGTTTGGGGAAATTTAACAAGAACAATTGTCTAATTTTGGAAAGTAATTGAAAAAGCAACTCATTTAAATTTGGAGAAATTGAACAAAACAAACTTTGCTTTCATATGCTTTGTCAATTTTTACAATAGGCACTTAATATCAAATTTAAACAAATTACTTAGTCCAACTAGAGAATTTGCTCTTTTTCCCAAGTTGGAAGAATCAAAAACTCGTCATGGGGGATTGAGTTTTGAGTTATAAAATTTGAGGAAATAAATATGTTTGATGTGCTTGTGGGAGAAAATGGCATGGAATAGGAGAGTATGCTCTTCTTCTTTTGAAGAATCAAAAATCTATACTCCTAAGTCACCAATCCTTTGTCATTGATTTCAAAACATTAGAGGGACTATCGGTTGAGGAAAAAATCTCTTGGGATGACCCAAGTGAGGAAAATTTTTATGCCAACCCTTCCAACTCATATAAATAATATGCTTCCTTATAGTCCAAAGCCTCGGAAGACGTAGTCAGTTTTGTTCCTAGAATTTTGACATCATTCCTTGAACATGCTTGAGCATGTGTAGAGTAGAACCGCTTGAATCTTGCTTGTGAGACTACATACATTTCAGTACTCATAGGGATATACACCTCAATTTTTCCTTGTGCAATTCTATGGGAGATGATTGCAAACAGATGCCCACAATTAAACAACACTTGTATTCAAAACTACCTGGTTTATCTCCTAAAGGGTGATAATATTTTTGCAAGGAAAATAGTAAGTGCCCCAAGATACTCATCATTTCATGCCCTCACTTACATTTGGAGTCGACTAATATGACATCATTACTAGAGCCATTCTGTGCTTGGTGATGGTCGTAATCTGATTAGCATGTGAGTGTGTACCTGAGTCTATGAGCAAATATTTTAACTCTATGCCTAGAATCTAGGGAATACGGATGTGTTTGATCACCTTAACAAAGAAACATTGTTTGATGTGTACTAAAAGCTCACTAAAAAGATAATATCATAAAAAACAAGCAATAAATTTCAATCCCTGACATACATGCTATTTAAAACTCTCTAGAAAGTCTCAGATAAACTTTGTTGTCATAATAAATTTCATATACTTCGAGACAAAACTGACAAAATTTGCAAAAGCCATCAGAGGCTCGCATATGGTCATTCTTAGGTCACATCTGGTTGCATTAACTCGCATCTAGGGAACTTTCTTTCTTTTGGTAATTCCTAGCTCGCATGCGGGAAAGTTGCTCGCATACTGCATATCAAAGCTCGCATTTAGTTTACATCAGCTCGCATCTAGCAAATCACAGCTTGCATTTAAGGAGTCACATCTAAGATATTGGGTACTTGCACATGTGTCACTCAAAGAAACTTAGTATATTTGGATACCCTTTTGGCTCTTTAGTCTGGTCTTGTTTCTCTTGCTATTCCACATGTCGTTGTTTCACAATTTTCTTAGAAGTCAACCTTGCATGTCCTTTTGGATTCTCACAATTGGTCCTAAAATGTGTGGTCTTTTCACTTACTAAAACCTCTTGATTCCCATTTCACTATCAATGCAATTTAACCCTCTAACATTGGATTCATTCACTCAAAATAAATGAAAACACTCTTTCACTACTTGGACACACCTACTTGGACAATTTGAAATCCTATTGACACTATTGGAAAACCTTTGACGAAGTTGAGACCCAGCTTTCATGGTTAACACAAGACGCAATCAATACCTTTCTAATGAATCAGAGATACCTCCTATATTACTCAAGTTTCAACAAGGAGAGACATCTCTAAATCCCCTATTTGATTTAGACTCACCCGAAATGGAAGCACCTCACCATGAATGGAGTGTCACTTTTGAGGACTATAACGATGAACAAGATTGTAACGAATGAGAAACTAGTCACAAAGAACAAAATCATAGCCATCCTTTACTTGATTCGGATAGTGATGAAGATATATCGGAAGAAGACTATAACAAACTCAAACAAAGTAGAAAGTTCTAGAGGACCTTGGGAAAGATCTTTGGTGAAGACAAAGAGAAATATTTCCTACACTTAGCTTCTCTTGGAGTTAGACTTCCCAAAGACTATGATGTTGAGAGACTAAAGGAAAAGGAGGTACAAATGCCTATTTCAATCCTCACCAAGAAATTTATCTTAATGCAATCATAACTTGTGACACTCAAGCAAGAAAAGATCAAACCTTCAAAAAAATACTCTTTGGAACACATATGTCCATTTTCTTTTGACAAGAGTATCAAAATGGTTCCATTTCCTCCTAACATGGAAAGACCTAAATATGACAAGTACATGGGAGAAACACATCCACACTACCATGTTAGATAATTTTTCACTCTAAGCATATAGTACATGCATGAACCTACTTACCTAATGAGGCTATTTTTGGGAAGTTTAGGTGGAAATGCTATGGAATGGTTCTCCGAACTCACACCAAGTGTTCATAATACAACATTTTATCCAACATTACTCCTACAACATACAACATAATGTAACCATGATAGATCTTTGTAACACGAAGCAAAGAACGGGTGAATCCTTTACACACTTTTTACAAAGGTGGAGGAGAATCTTTGCAAGGTACTCAAGAGAAATACCTGAATTTGAAAAGATGGAAATATTTATTAACAACTTGGTACCCTAAATCAACTATGCTTTACAAATTCATGATTCACCTAGTTTTTATAGAATGATCAAGAACGCTATTCATGTCAAAGATGTCATGGTCAAGAAGGGATAAATCACACTCCAAAGTGATAATAAATCTAACAAATACAACAACAAACCTAAGTGGTGGAAAAAGAACAAGAATGTTGTTAGTGATGGAGTAGTAGAAGCATCTAATGCAAATACTAAACCAGCGGTGTTCAATCTAACAAAAAACTTACAAGCAAGCAAAGAAGCTAAGGTAACAACCACAATACCAAGAGAAAACAATGATAACAAAAAGAGTAAACCATGGATTTCTAGACCTCAAATAACATTTACTCCATTGGGAGAACCTCTTGAGACATTTTTGAAAACTCTCTTGGATAACAAAGCCCTCACAATATCGGATTCGAAACCATGGGAACCAAAAGTTAAACCAAGATGGTGGAATGACAATGCCTATTGTGTCTTTCATAAGAACAAAGGACATAAGACTAATGATTGTGTTAAGCTCAAACATGTTATACAAGACCTTATTGAGGGAGGAAAAATAAAAGTGGAAGGACATACTACTAATGAAGATCACATGACATTTAACAAACTATTCCCTAATTATGAAAAAGGGGAAATTTTTAAAGGAAAAGGAAATGAAGTGAATTACACCTACTCCCATAACAATAATGTGATCAATATGTTGGACATAAAAAGATAATCAATAAATGTGATCACTATTGAAGGTGCCAAAGACACATCAACACATTTGAACGTGGTATCTCAAAGCCAAGCGAAAGTCACCATCAATGGAGTTAACTCCTCATCTAAGCAAGCGACATCCTCTAAAGCATCTATTGTAATGATTCCTAAACCAGTAGCAACAAGACAAACAATTACTATACCATCTGCAAACTATAACTTGGTAGACCAATTGCAATGGACCTTAGCTCAAATTTCTATATTTGAGTTACTAAAGATCTCTTTAGTGCATAGGGAGTTTCTTGAACAAGCCCTACATTCTGCAAATGTTCCAAAAGATATTGATGTAGACAAATTCTAGGAAATGGTCAACCACATTTTAGCTCCACATTACCTCCTTTTTAGAAGAAGATGACAAATCCTTGACTCGTCCACATAACCAACCCCTTCACATTGAAGTCTTGATTCACAAATCCTATGTCAAATGTGTATTGATAGATGGAGGTGTAGGGTTGAATATATGTGCTCTCAATCTGATCAAGAAATTGGATCTTTTAGAAAAAATAATTGACTGAAGAAGTAAGATAACTATCAAGGCTTACGATGAAGAAGAAAGATCATCCAAAGGGCTCATTATTCTACCAATCAGAATAGGACCAATTGAACGTAATGTGATTTGTCAAGTTCTCGATCTACCATTGGCCTATAACATATTATTAGGGAGACCTTGGATACATGAAATGAAAGCAGTGGCATCTACTTACCACCAATGCATCAAATTCCCACATAATAGGGTGGAAGTGATAATTCCTCCATATTCAAGCTACACTTGCAACAATGTTAGAGCAGACAGTATGGTTCCTCACAATAAGGAAGTCCCAAAAGAATCCACACTTGAAACCTCTAAAGATATGGTGATGAGAAGCTTTGGAAAGACACTAAAACTTGAAGAAACTAGCATGGGAGAATACAAACTAGACATGACGCCATCATTGGCTAAAATTATTGTGTCTCCAAGATCTTATGGGAAACCTTCCTCATCTTTCACACCTACTGCATCAAAATAACAAGACATTAACAAACCAACTGGTATGGTTAGAGCCTCTACTTCTCAAGAGGATGAAAAATAAGATAAAGAAATCTTGGATTGGCTCTATAAAGGATAACAAAGAGAAAATTAGGTAAAACACGTGGAGATATCCCCAGAAAAGTATGGTAAAGGATATGACCTTCTCAAACAAATGGGATACAAAGGGAAGGTACCTTTAGGATAAAAAGGAAAAGGACTCATTGAACCTATACACATGGAATTCAAAAACACCAAAGAAAAAATAGGATTAGGTTTTAATAACAATTCAGAGAACCCTACTTCAACAAATGGTCCAATCTTTGATGAAGAAAGTGATGATGAAGAAGAAGAAACAACACTTGAACCATGGACCTATGAAAGATTATTACACATTGGTACCGAGTATCTTGAATATCAAGAAGAAAGCTGTGTACCTACTTTTGTAGCACAACAAGAGCATCATGTTCCTTTGTTGTCACAAACTGATGTCCAAGAAGTAGAAGAAACAATAGAAGATTCTCCAGAAGTCCAACAGATAGAAGAAACTCATGAAGAAATACCCCAAGAATAAGATGTAGATCCTAACTGGGGGCAATTGGTGACAATTTCACATATCCTAGACTTACCACACTTTGATATACAAATAGATAATAGGGTACATCAGGTAACCATTGCTAAGTTTTTAAACAGATCTGATGATGAAATAATAGATTCACATGATTATGAATGGGATTGTATGTCTGATGCTACCATGGCCATTGAGGTAGATGTTATTCACAAATTTGCACCTCTATTAGAGAGAGGAGAGAGTTCTAACACTTCCCCTAACACTGTTGTTGTCCCAGAATTAGATGAGATACCACTTCCTAGGATTGTTGATGGGAATACTAGTGCTTTACTAGGTCTAGAAGATATTCAAAGGATAAAAGCTATGAGTTTCAATCTGATGAGAGAAGAAGAAGAAAGCTCAACTGATGAGTCGCTAGAGTTAGGCTTGCATATTACTAACAACGACCCTACTAATGATGATTCGACTCTTAATTCTCTAAACGCTATAGAAGCTAACTTAACGGAACATGTCTTGTTAGTTAATAGTCTTAACATTGACACGATGTTGTCCTTACCAAACTTCGAATCATTATCCTTGGTAAAACCTGACCTGATTAATTGGACCAATTTAGACCCCACTCCTATCATGAACTTTCCCAATGACTATACTTTGGCTTTCTACCTAAATGCTTGTGAACCCTATCCCTCTTCCACCAATGCAAGGATCATGAACATGTCAGAGGAGGATATCAAGTTTCTTAGTCACAAATTGAAAAATAAAAAGATAATAATTGATGGTGAAAACCACATTATGGCAATGTCAGATTCTAAAATAGTAAAAACAAAAGACATATATGATGGTGAAAACCTCTCAAAGGTGCCAAAATATGAGATTATTGGTATCCTCCCTAAGCACTTTCAAAAATAACTTCAATTCTGATAGAACCAACACAACCAGTTAACTTGGGAACAACAAAAGCTCCTCAATTTGTTCACTTGGCACAATCCTTATTAGAAGAATAAAAGATACAATTTACTGAATTCCTCAAAGAGAAGAAGATCAAATTTTCATGGTCTTATATTGATATGCCTAGACTAGATCATGAGTTAATAATGCATCACCTATCTATAGCTCCTGGAATTAAACCTGTGAAACAAAAATTAAGGAAGATGTATCCACATGTGGCATTATTGGTCCAAGCAGAGCTGGAAAAACTATTAAAAAATGGATTCATAATAGTCATCACTTATGCAGGATGGATTTCTAATGTGGTACCAATTTCTAAAATAGATAAATCTATAAGGATCTGCACATACTTTAGAGACCTAAACAAAGCTTGTCCTAAAGATGATTTTCCGCTGCCCAACATTGATAAGATTATAGATCTCACATCAGGATATCAGATGTATTCTCTTATGGATGAATTTTCAAGCTATAACCAAATAAAGATTGCTCCTGAGGACCAATAAAAGATAGCATTTACATGTGCATGGGGAACATTTTTCTAGAATGTCATGTCATTTGGGATAAATAATGTTGGAACTACATACCAAAGAGCTATGACAACAATCTTCCACGATATGATACACAAAAACATGGAGGACTATGTGGCTGATATATTAGCCAAGTCAAAAATAAGAACAACTCACATTGAAGACTTAAGAAATATACTAGGTCGAATGGAGCAATTTCAACTAAAGCTTAATCCAAATAAATGTGCATTTGGAGTTCAATCAGGGAAACTCTTAGGGTTTATTGTATCAGCTAAAGGAATTGAGGTGGACCCCAAAAAGGTAAAATCTATAATGGAAATGTCACATCCCCACAATATCAGTCAAATGAGGACACTTCAAGGAAGACTTCAATCCATTAGGAGGTTTATGTACCAACTAGTCGATAGAGTGCAACCTTTCACAAAATCGCTACACAAAGATGTTACTTTCAAATGGGATGAGCATTGTGAGAACAATTTCAAAGAATTAAAAGATTAATTGGCTACTCCTCCTATTCTCATAGCGCCTATTCATGGAAAACCACTACTACTCTATATCTCAGCTACGACTACATCGCTTGGAGTATTGCTAGCACAAGAGGATGAAAACAAAAAGGAAAGAGCTATCTATTATATCAACATGAACTTGGTGTCTTACGAACTCAACTACAGTATCATTGAAAAATCTTTCTTAGCAGTTGTCTTTGCATCTTAGAAGTTGAGGCACTACATGCTTTCACATATAGTGAAACTTATTGCAAAAATAGACCCTCTCAAATACCTTTTGAGTAAAACAACATTGACAGGACGACTAGCAAAATGGGTCTTGATCCTAAGTGAATTTGATATCAAGTATGTGGATAGAAGGGATATTAAAGGAAAAGTCCTCGCAGATCAATTAGCTGATTCACCATTGCAATATGATGCACCTTTGATAATTGAATTTCTAGATGAGACAATTATGCACTTAACTGAATATCCATGGAAGATGTATTTTGATGGTTCTTTCGCACAACAAGGATCTGGAGCAGGGGTTCTATTTATCACTCCTCAAGGCTACAAGATACCTAAGGCATATAAACTGATGTTTCCATGCACAAATAACATCTTAGTATATGAAGCATTGGTAAACGGACTTAAGCTTGCTATGGAATGGAAAATCATAGAGTTACATGTGTATGGTGACTCTCAGCTCATTATCAACCAAGTGAATGGTGATTATCAGACAAAATATGAGAAATTGATGCCTTAAAAACAATTGGTAGAAAATTTTTAAAAAGTACTTTGTCTCTGTCATGTTCCAACAAGTTCCAAGAACCAAAAAAAAATTGCGGATGCTATGGCTACACTAGCATCCACGTTACAACTAGAAGAACACCAATTTTGCTATGACTTCTTGGTGGAAGAATTATCCTTTCCAGCCTTTGATACACCTGAATCCCAAGTGATTTGTGCCTTAAATTCCCAAGACCAATCATGATATGCAAAAATAATTGCTTATCTTACTGATCAAACCATACCTAATGGCTTATCAAGGAATGAAAAATGAGCTTTAATTATGACAGCATCACGTTATGTCCTCATCACTACTAACTTATATAGATGAGGTCTTGATGATACACTTCTTAGGTGTTTAGAACAAGAAGAGTCTGATTGCACATTAAAAGAGGTTCGCGAAGGTGTATGTGGATCACACTTGAATGGATTTTCATTAGATAAGAAACTATTAAGGGTTTTCTATTATTGGCCTACAATGGAAAAAAATGTTGTGCAATTTTTGAAAACATGTCACAAATGTCAAACCCATGGAAACCTTATCCATGCTCCAGCTAGAGAACTCATACCTTTTATAAGACATTGGTCATTTCAGTAATGGGCCTTTGATCTTGTTGGACATATTTCTCCTAATTCTTCAAGTGGACACAAATACATCATTACTGCCACTAAGTATTTCACTAAGTGGTTCGAGGTCATTCCTCTAATCAAAGCCACTGGCAAACATGTTTCTATGTTCATCTTGAACTACATCATTTATAGGTATGGGATACCCTCTTCTATTATAACAAACAATGGGGGTTAGTTCAAAAACCAAGATATCGAGGACCTTTGTACACAGTTTCATATCACTCGGCATTGTTCTTCAATCTATTATCCTCAAGGTAATGGACAAGTTGGGGCTTTAAACAAAAAAAAATTAAAAATCTTACATAGAACTGTAAGTCTGGCAGAGACTGGCATTTACAACTAAATCTAGCACTATGGGCCTACAGAACAAGTATTTGAATACCAAAAAGAGCCACGCCATTTGCTTTAGTCTATGGCACAGAAGTAGTGTTACCCATTGAAGTAGAAATTCCATCTTTGCGAGTATCTCTCCAAGGTCTTATTACAGATGAACAATACTGCATTGATAGGGTTCATGCACTATAACTACTTGATGAGCGCAGAAAAAAAGTGTTCAATCATCTCAAAGTGTACCAGAAAAGAATGTCAAAAGGGTACAATAAGAAGTTAAACCATGACAATTTCAAGTGGGGGATCTCATTCTCAAAGAGAATCCTTAAAACTAGCCAAATAGAGAACAAAAAGGCAAGTTTGAACCCAAGTGGCTGGGGCCTTTTTTATTACTGCAACTTTTGGGATTGGAGCTTATTAGTTAGCTACACTTGAAGGGGATGTTCTCCCTAATTCCATACACTTGAATCAGTTCTACACTTGACATCTGGCTAATAAAGCCTGTGCAATGGAAATAGTTCTCAGAGAATACCAAAAAAAATAGAAAATTGATCCTGAAGAAATCCAAAAATAGTGGAAAAGGTCCTAAAAAAAGGTATCCTTGGTCAAAACATGGCAAACAGGCACCTTGGTACTAACAAAAAAAGAGAAAAAAAAAAAAAAAAAAAAGAACAAAAAAAAATTGAAAAAGAGAATAGTGTCTTGACGAAAACCTAGCAAACAAGTGTCTTGGTAGAAAAAATAAAATAAAAAAGCTTTGTCGAGTGGTGAAAACGTGGAAAACATGTGTCACTTGTACTTTGTACTCCATTTATCAATGCACTACTGACACTAATCCTTCACAATCACACCAGTGCTATTGGTTGAATCTAAATTCCTTACAAATGTCCTATCCTTGCCTAGGATTTGTCTACATTTGTGTCTTAGGAATAGTCATTCTGCACTAGTGGAATCTTTGCTAGCATGTTCAGTTTGTGTCTACCAAGTTGTCCTCGGTTCCTTGTCTAGGATGGTTTTCCTCTACAAAATAGTATTTCTCAATACTTGAATCAAAATGTCACTATCACAATCAAGGGTGTTTCTTGAACACCACCTAGCTGTAACAGACATCATACTAGTGTTTCTCAACACTTTTAATCATACTAGTGTTTCTCAACACTTTAATCAAATAGTGTTACTAAACACTACATTGACTTTCAATTGCTGACAAAATTTATCTCATATACTCAAACATAAAAAAAATATTGCGTGATTCCAAGTTCTGATTAATGATTCTCTATTGTGCTTGAAAAATAAATCAACGATATTTCTCAATACTACTTAAACACATATAGACTGATCTTGGTTTGATTATGACTCTTTTATGTTCCCATGATGTTTCAAACTAGGGGCATGTAAGAAGTTGTGAATTTTCTTTGACTGATTATCAATTGGTGATTGTTATGTCTTTCGATTTACTCCATGATGTTTATTCAAAGACAAAGAGTCGCAAGGATAGGGGGCACAATATTTTCTTGGTTTTCTGTGTATGGTGATTGTTTCAATGATCTTATAAATTTCACCTGAACTTGGATATTTATGGTAAGAGTTTCCAACATGAGTGGATAGCTGGATATATCTCAATCATTGTTATGTGTAAGCTACGGTGAGGTTGAACCAATTTCCTTGTCTGTTTCTAAATTAGATTCTAAGTAAGGTATACGACACATTATATTCCCAAGGATATGAATATTGAAGGTCATTTTGGGTCACATATCTTACATTACACACGAACAAAAGATGATTCTTAAAAGAAAAAGGAGATAATTGACAAGTCATCTTGGTCTCTATGTCTTTATGCTTAGGTTTATTTTTGACATTACATCCAATACACATAGTATTCATACTTTCATAATACCTTGTGGGTATTAGTGATAGTTGTACTATCCGATGGTGTCTGTTACAAAAATGCCCAATGATGATAAAAATTCTACAATGTATACAAATCAGTGACAGTCCTAAGAATCTGCATGTAGAGGCATTTAAAGATTGCATGATTCATTTTAGAAACAACATAAGGACTTGAGCTCAAAATGATTCCCTGGTTCATCCAAAATCCAAGTTAACTACTTAATCTATATTACTAATATTAATCTTGTTGCATATTCATGGCATACATTCTACATTCACAAATGAGAAAGAGAAAATACAAAAACAAAGCATTCAACCACTGCATTTCTTTTAACATCCTAAGTGCATCCATACATATATTTGCATAAAGAAAATCTCAAAAACATACATCTAAATATTCATCTAGCATCATCTAAACACATTTATAAATCAGTAATAAATCAAAGATCATAAATGATGTCATCACATGAATCTATTCTAAATCATCAAAAGACCAACTATATAATCACATGTGCATCAATCTAAACATCTATCAAGAAAGAGAACCCATGAACATATAAGAATCGGAAATAGCTATCTCAGATATATATCAGTGATGGAACATATCAAAAATGTGGAATGCTCTACAACAAAGATCCCTAAAATTCAATTTTTTTCTTCAATCGAACGAAATCGAACATGCAGACAATGTTTGTAACAACACAGTACAAAATTTTGGGATAGTTCCTAAAAATGCAGAATTGTTATACTCGGTTCAGAAAATGATTTTCAGGCTTTACACAATCATTTTTCCAGCTTCTATATCATCAAATTGCACATTCTTCATCAAAATCTTGGTCCTACATCATTTTATCAGACTCAGACCTTATATTTTCACGTAGTTAACTTGGATGCTTGAATGCTTGAATCCTTGATCTTCAATGGAGAAATTGAATGCTTGAGAGGAAGACTTGAAAACCTTAGTTGAACACTTGAAATCTTGAGAATATGTAGAATAATGGATGCTTGAGAGTAGACGATAATTTACTTGTCTCCAAATAGTTGATGATTTGTACTTAGAGAAAATGAGAGGAGAAGGCTTCTTATATATGAATCTAGAGCACAATCTTCTAGAGATGCCTACATAGGAGAATTAAATTCCAATTAGACTTATACCCCTAGAAGAGGACCTATATTAAATACAATTTAAGATTCATCGCTTCGGAACCCAAAACAGCCGACCCGGAAGCGGGAAAATAAACTTTTGAATGACCCCTGGCAGCCAACAAACTTTCCAATTAGAAAGGGGGTCCTAGGTTGAGGTTGAGGTCAACCCTGACCTAGGTCAAGGTCAAGGTCAACCTTAACCCATGGAGTCAGAACCCCTGAAAAATGTGCTAGGTGGGATAATCAGTGTTCGGAGAGGCCCAATCAGGGTCCTAAACAGGCACAGAAGTTGGAGAGGGTGTAGAAATGAGTGGACAATATGATGATGGTAAAAAACACCCCCCTAAGGAGGGCTAAACTTTATTAACATGGAAGTGCTTCCATTTTAAGATGATACATTAAGCCCCCACTTTAGCGGGAGTATGGAAATCAAACATACTCACGGTAAAGTTAGAAGAAAGACTCTGGTGGATTGCACTGAGGTTGAACATCACTTAGTTAAGGACATGATCCCTGAGACCAAGGATTCCAACTCAGAATAAACACACAAGGGTATGAAAGAAAAGAGATAATAATCATAGAAAGCATAAATGACTACATACGAAAGACAAGAGAAACACTATAAATAACATATCTTCATGATCTAATCCTACTAGCATGAAAGCAAAAGAGAGAAAATAGAAAGTGATTATGGCGGGCAAGAGGTATCTATTCCATTTTTTTCTAGGATCCATTATGTTCTTAGCATGTATTTTGTTTTGAGCTTAATTGGTTATCCTCTCTTATATTTTATCTCTGTGGTTTTGTATTTTGGTACATACTTCCTTCGCTCATAATCATCCATAGCTCTCTTTTAATATTCATGATATCTTTTCTAGGACATTTTTTTTGTAAAGATATCTCTTTGTTACAATATCTCTTTATATGATTGGTATATCCCTTGCTTTCATCCCTGGGGGAAAAATTTTCTATCTTTCTCTATGTCTAAGGATCTACTTTCCTTAGCCTAGTGGCATTTGTTTAATCTACAACATTATTTCTCCATAGTCAATTCCTTCTTCTTGTGCATACCCCTTGCATACTAGTCTTGCTTTATTCCTTGTGAATTCTCCATTCTCATTCAGCTTATTCCTGAATATCCATTTTGTATCGATGACATTCTTTTCACCTGGCCTTGGTACAAGTGTCCTTGTTTTTATCTATCCGTTCAATCTCCTCATTCATAGCACTAATCCATTCATCATTATCTAGTGCAACATTGACAGATTTGGGCTCATAATCACAAATAAGACATCTTGTATTTAGATACTTCTAGTTCTCATACCACCCCTTTTATCTCCTATAATCTGGTCATTTGGATGGTTCTTTATGAAATATCTTGCAAGTACAGGTATAGCTCTTTGTCTATCAGCTTGATCATCATTTTTTTCTTCATTCTGTTCTTCACCAATTTGTGCATCACCTTGAGCAATATTCTGATTGTCGGTATTTGCAGCCTGATGCTCGGGTGCAATTATCTATTGCTCGGGAGCTCTACATTGTTGGTAGGGTAGAGTGTTAGGTTCCTCATTTTAAGTGAACTTATTGTATTCATCTAGTTCTTTCATGCTTTCTTGTTCATTCTTCTCTACAAATTCATCTATCTTTACATTTGCACTTTCAATAATTTTGTTTGAGGCTTTGTTTAGACATTTATAAGCCTTTCTCTTGGTAGAATGCCCTAGAAAAATTCCTTCATCACTCTTGGAGTCAAGTTTTCCATTTCTATCATCTTTTAAGATATAACATTGACTACCAAATTTTTTGAAATAACTTACATTGGGTGTGTATCCATACCATAGCTCATAAGGTGTCTTTTTGGTGTCTTTCTTCAATTGTACTATGTTCAATGTGTAAATAGCAGTACTAACATCTTCCTTCCAGAAGGCTTGGGTGATTCCTTTCTCTATCATTAGTTTCCTTGCACAATCAACTATGGATCCATTCCTTCTTTCAGCAATTCCATTCTGCCATGGTGTCCTTGGTGCAGAGACCTATCTTTTGATTCCATGCTCATTACAAAAGTTAGAGAATTCATCTGAAATAAATTCCCCTCCTCTATCTGACCTTAAGAATTTTAGCTCCTTACCACTTTTCTTCTCAACCATTGCTTTGTACTATTTAAACATCTTAAATTATTTTGATTTATCTTTTAGAAACATGATTGTCATCATTCTAGAGTAATCATCAACAAAGAGAATAAAATATCTATCTCCATAATAACTCTTTGTCCTCATAGGTCCACATAAATCAGTATGGACTAAT
>MU226779.1:1990274-2014887 GCA_018584345.1 Thuja plicata | reverse complement strand
AATTAAAACAAACAAGTGGTAATTTACCTTTGTATTTACCTTTGCCTCTCTACATTCTTCTGGCCATAAGTGCTTCAATTTCATCAAGATCATCTTCTTCACTTTCACTATCACTATCTTTTCTCATTGTGTTTTTATGACTTGATTTACTTATTCTCATAGAAGTTTTGAATACAGACTCTATGTTTTGTAAGATGCTATTATCAAAGTTATTCATCTCAAATGAAATCAGTCTTCCAATTAAACTGTCTAGAGTAACATTGCTATTTTCTACTGCTCTCATTTCTTGAATGGTAGATACTCTAATAGCATAAGTAGGCCGTAAGGTTCTTAGAATTTTACTTACCGCTGTATCTTCTTCTAATACACCTCCAACTCCTTAGATAGCATTGACTACCTCTTTGATTCATGTGTTGTACTGAGTGATGTTTTCACCTTCTTTCATTTTGAGTTCATCAAACTTTCCTCTAAGGCTTTCTACCTTGGCTCTCAAAACATTTTTGTCACCACCATGTACAAGCTTCAATTTGTCCCACATCTGCTTTACAGTTTTTCATTCTTTGACATCTTCAAATTCAGCATCGGAGAGTGAGGAAGCAAGCTCTATCATCATGTCATTGTGTTCATGATTCTCTCTCATTTTTTCAACTATTCGTGCTCCTATGGGAAACACATATTCATTTTATAGGAATTGAGTAACATCTTTACCAATACCTGATAAGTGGAGTCTTATCCTGCTCTGCCATGAAGAAAAATTATCTTTGTTCAACTTGGGCACATCTCATCTGTTCATCTTGTGATCTTTGGCTTAGGTCTTGAAACCTTCCTTATAAGCACACAAGCTCTGATACCAATTGTTAGTAATAACTGAGAGGGGGGTGAATCAGTGGCCTCAAAAATTAATCCTTAAATCAACCCTTCAAAACTTATAACCACAAATTATTTCTCAAGTTATCTTTTGTCCTACAAGATGAATGCCTTGTATAACTTATATCAATTTACTACTTGTCAGATTTCTCTATTAAACCTCCTTCTTTATGTTTACTGATAAGCAGTCATCTATTTACTAAAATAGAGTAAATATGTAGAGTATACCGATATATCCAGAATGGATTATGTAAGATACAAAGTAGTAAAGAAATGAATCATACACGCATAACACATGGATTTTAACGTGGAAACCCTGTTAAGGGAAAAAACCACTAGGACCGGTACCCCAAATTTTCACTCTTCTAAAGTGAGCCCTGTTAAGAGCCAACCATGTTAAAGGTTACAAACACACTATTAGGTGTGACCTTGTTAGAGGATTTTATACATAGAGGTTGTCACTTAGTATCGGGCATCTAATGTTGTCATCCTTGAATCAGCCTCTTTCTTAGACTATCAATAGGCATCAGGCATATCCAATGCTACTTTCATGAATCAACCTTTTTGGCACTCATTGAGATGTACCTCAATATATAGAAGACTATTAAGTCCTACTCGGTTAAGAGACTTGATGCTTCAATGGTTAAACTGAAACATTATGACCTGTTCACATTGCAACTTTAAATTGCAGATTTTTAGATCTATTTAAGTGCATTACCTCTCTGACCAATGTATCAATTCAATCCTTGTTCTCCATGCTTTCTACTCTGTGATGTTGTGCTCATTGTTCATCGGTTGTCTGCAGAATTCCTTAGCTCTCCTTCAGCTTATTTGATTAGCACTGCCTGAAGTTGTTCTTCATTAGTTTCTCCTTAGCATCCTCTTTCTATTCACTCCCCTTAATCCCCTTTTAAAAATTAATTAAGCTTGTCTCTTATATAGACATAATATTCATTATTTCTTGGTTCTTGATTCTTGGCATGATAAACAATCCATCCAATTTGATTTAAAGCATAACTCCTGATTTTTCTCGTAGATATCTTCTTGCCAACTATAAAAATTAGCTTTAAATCAATTACTTATCTCTGATTTTATTTGGATGAGTAAAACAATGATAAGTATCTGTTAACTCTATCTTTAGCTTCTTTCTAGCTAGGCATTTTGTCATTTTCTGAATTCTCTGTTATGTCGGTCAATACTTCAGTTAGTCATCAATGATAACTAACTGTTCTATCGGTGTGACTTCAGTTTTCATCAAGATCTCTGTCCTTGTCTTTCTTGTCGGGCAACACTGAAATTATGTCTATCGAGTTACTCTTTTTTTTTATCATCGGGCAACACTGTAACTATGCTTTTCAGTAATTCTATGTATTTATTTGTCGAGTAACACTATGACTTTGTTCTTTTACTCTGATCGTCGGGTGCACTCCATCGGTGTATTCAGTCACTTAGTGAATACTAGACTTTTATGCATTACTGATTAGCATATCCTTGATTCATAAGTTCTTTGAAGTCTTTGGAAGTATCTCCATGATCCTACAGATTATATTAAGTTGACATCAATGACAATACAATACATTAACTAGTTTAATGCCTTGCATGATCATCAACTTAACATCTTCAAACATTTAATCGGTTACATGTCATCAATATGTTCCTCAATATTAGATGGATGAGTGATTTAAAATTCACAAGTTCATCTTGGGTTTTAGATCTAAATTTGGTAAAGATGTAGATATTCTCAATCCTCTAATAATGGAGCAAGCATATGAGAAGGTCATCAAATATGAATAAAAACTTTAATAAGTGTCGAGATCTTACAAGAGTCAGAGACCTAGTAGCACACAAGGATATAAAAAAGGAAATTTTATGGAAGAAATCAGAATAGGGGAGGAAATCATCAAATTACGAACCTTAAGATAAAAAATGGTTCACAGGGAAGAGGACAAGAATATTTTTGTGGAAATTCAAACAAGAACATTATTAATCATAATCAAAATCAAAATAATTGGAGAAAAAATACGAACAGTTTCAAGAGAAACCAGCCTAAAGGAAGACAGGGACCCCTTAATAGATGTTATGTGTATAGAGGTGATAATTATACAAATACATGTGCCCAACACTTAGGTAGGAAGAATGGTAAAGGAAAACAAGTTCGATTACAACACCACATCCATGAAACAATTAACAACAGATAAGATAAACTCCAAGCTACTTCAATTCATATTACAGGTAAACTTTTTGGCCAACAAGTTTCTATCTTAATAGATACAAGAGTTGTTGAGTGTTTTATTGATCCAAAAATTACATCTTGATTAGTTATTAGAACTAGTTATATGTATAATCCTTGGAAGGTTTAATATCGGAGTCGAGCTTCAATTGAAGGGTAGAGCGTTGTTTAGCATGTAGCGAATTGGAACTTCCAATATTCAAAACTCTAGTAAACCTTTATGTAGCCCCTTTAGGCTCTTCTGATGTCATACTAGGCATTAATTAGTTAACATAACATCATGTAGTAATAAACTGTCAGGATAAATCAGTTAATTGCATTGATGATATAGGAAAACCTATAGAAATAAGGGAAGTGAAGAGACCAATTGAATTGAGAAAAATATCATCTATGTAGTTTAAGAAAGCACAAAGGAAGGGGTGTATGATAAATTTAGTTCATGTCAAGGATCTCTATAAGAATCCTCCATCAATAGATAACTATCCTATTTTAAAAGAGTTTCATAATGTGTTTCTGGAGGAATTACCTGAATTGCCTCCTAAGAGGAAGTTTAATTTATATATAGACCTACTTCTAGGAACTGGGCCTCAACCCAAGGCTCCATTTAGGATTACTAAAATTGATTTGTATGAGTTGAAGGTGAAATTGCAAGAGTTTTTAGACAAAGGGTTCATCAGACCCAGTGTATCACCTTAGGGAGCACCAGTAATTTTTGTTAAGAAGAAGGATGACACTTTACATTTATGCATCAACTATAGGATGCTAAACAAGGTGACTATAAAGAATGTGTATCCTCTCCCTTGAATAGATGAACTATTTGGTCAAATGAAGGGAGCCACATTTTCTCAGAGATTGATCTAAGATCGAGGTATTATCAAATCTAAATTAAGGAGTAAGATATATCGAAGACTACATTTAGGACACGATATGGACATTATGAGTTCATTTTCCTACCCTTTGGTTTGACAAATGCACCTGAAACATTTATGAAATTGATGAACAATGTGTTTAGAGATTATCTTGATGATTTTGTGCTAGTATTAATAGATGATATTTTGATCTACTCTAAGAACTTAGAGGAGCATGAGAAACATTTGAGGATAGTTTTGCAACACCTGAGAGACCGAACATTATATGGAAAATTATCTAAGTGTTCCTTTTACCAAAAGAAGGTACACTATTTGGGTCATATTGTTAGTATTATTAGATCCAAGATTGTTGAGGGGGGGGTTGAATTAATAATCTAACAATTCCAACTTGTAATTAACTATTCAACCACTTGCATCAATAAACATTCATTGCATGAAAAACTAAGCAATAAGAATAAACATCCACAACCATGCAACACAATAACACCAAAGTTTTTCTCATGGAAACCCAAATGGGAAAATCCACATGTGGGGATAACACCCACTAAAATATGCATTCTTCTAAAGTATTCTCAGTTAAGATCTTAGCCCTGTTAAAAGCTTAAAATATGCTCGGTTAAGAGAAAGACCATGTTAGGAGTCACCCGATCAAGGGATTTACCGCTAGCATTGTTAGGATCTTTACCCTATTAGGAGTAACCTGATTAAAGGATTTCAAACCCTAATTAAATATTCACCTTGTTAAAGGATGTATAATTCAAACCTATTAGGATCTACCCAGTTAAGGAATTTAGCTTGATGAAGCTGTTAGGAATCAACAAGTAAATGATCTAAGAAAATAACACTTCTCCTTTGCTAATACAGATCCAGTTCAAGCTCTATCTCTGCTACACATGAAAAATCTTCAAACCTTATGATGTCACCTCTATAATCATGATCTATCTCCTCCATGCACTTGTAAATTTCATCATTTTATATATTTATACAATACAAGTTCATTAGGGAAATTAACCCCCTTACAAAACATTTTACAATCTTTCTCGATTAATGAAAAAACCCTAAAACATGTTACAAATCTAGTTTACTTTCTAAAAAACTCTGGTTGGCCTTCTAATCCATCACACATCAATTTGACAAATAAAATTCAAACCATAATACTCTTTCCAATGTTCTTGGACAACCTCCAAGAAATCCGATCATAAACAATCATAAACATGCCAACTCATAAATTTGTTTCAATCTTCATCATCAACACAATCCCCAGAACACATAATCACTCATAGAAACTTGTTCTAACATCATGGGTCAAGGATCTGACTGAATATTCTAAAGAACACCTTTAACTCTTTGTTGAACAACCTTCTGTCACTTTAAACTTTGTCTTCTGATCATTAAAACATGATGTGGTCGCAACCACAACCTCATAAAATAGTCCAGATAAACATATCATCACCATAAAATCTGAATCCAAACATACTTGACACAATCATCAAATCATTCTTCTTGTGTTTCATCTTGTTCTTCATGTGAACCTGTCAACCTACAATCAACCATAACTCACTCAATACATAAGATAAACTTGTGCGGTCATAGATACAACATCTAGAGACATTAATTAAGCTTATGTTATGATCACACACTCCAATTCTTTCTACAGCTCTGGATTCAACCTCTTGAACATACATCCATAAAAGGTACACAGTCAACCAATAAACACTAATTTGACATCAATGACAACATCATAACTGAGCATCCTACCAAACACATACTATAACATATCAACATACTCAACATCAGTTATGCCAACACATTATATTAGCATATAGAGTTGTAGTTAACCCTAATAAAATAAAGGCTATTGTGGAATGGTCAGTTCCTCAAAGTGTTAAGGAAGTTTGAAGTTTCACAGGTTGATCTAGTTATTACAAGAAGTTTGTAGAGGGATTCTCCAAGATATAATCACCAATTACATCCCTTCAGATAAAAGGAAAGAGATATGAATGGAATAATGAATGTGAATGAGCTTTCCAAATTTTGAAACAAAAGCTCACCTTAGCTTCTATCTTGATTATAATTGACCCCAATGGATAGTCTATGATGATTACAGATGCAGTGGGTGAAGGTATAGGTGGAGTTTTTTATGTAGAATGACAAGGTGGTGGCATATGAGTATAGGAAACTAAAACAATGTGAATTTAATTATAAACCTCATGATTCTGAGATGAATACAATAGTACATTTCTTTAAGATGTGGAGGCATTACCTTTTAGGTAAGCCATTTGAATTAAAGACTGATCATTTGGGACTCAAATATATCTTTACACATCCCAATCTAAATAATCATCAGAGACGATGGCCACAATTCCTTAGGGAGTATGATTTTGGGATAGAATACATAAAGGGTAAGGAGGATAGAGTATTTGATGCTCTCAGTATGAGAAGACATCTTTCTATCATATCTACAACAAAAAATAACTTGAGGAAAAAGGTATTGCAGAGTCTTTAGGATGATTATTGTTGACTATTTTTGTCACCATTAACCCACATGGATAACCAATGTGAGAGACATTTATGGGCTAAGTACAGTATGTTTTTGGTACAAGTGGTGTACTATATTTTCTACACTAGTTTGAGGCAGGAGAAAATAATGTGTGTTTTTGGCATCCCGCGTCCCCCCATGGAGGAGTGTCAAAAAATTGAGAAACTTATGCAAGCGCACAGTGAATTGTTATCAGGGTAAATACATTGTTTGTTTTTGACACTATCAAAAATTTTGTGTGTTTTCTCTAATCATCTTTTTTGTCATTAATGAAACATATTTCATCACGCTGGCATGAATAAATTTAATTTATGTAGAATGTTAAGTGAGAAAGGGCGCAAACTAAAAATTTAGTGTGTTTTCCACATTGTGGGTCTTGGTTCCTTTTGTTCAAAGGGCTTAAACACCAATCATCTTTTCTAGGATTGACGATTGTGATTCATCGTTCTTGCACAATTAAATATATGATGCACAAAATTCTAAGTGTGCAATGGCATGGTGTAGAAAACATTGTGTATTTTTGACATCAAAGTGACATTTTTCTATTTCATCGATATGATGTTTTCGGCATAGCTAGGCGACTGGGAAATGTTTGTGTTCTTCATTGAAATAGAGACTTTCATAGATAAAGATATTATCAATATAACCTTTTCTCCTTCTCATCAACATATATTTTTTACGGGAGTTGGAAATCTACTAGGCGGATGTATGTTTCATTGAAGTGCTTCTCTCATCGATAAGGTTGTTTACGATGAGGTTTTTGCTTGTTTCAATAATGATGGTTGTTGATGGAAATTTAATATCTAATAAGAGGTCATCGGTTCTACTGATATGCTGACTTACATCAACATGATGTTTTTAGCAAGGCTTCCAGAGGTTTCATCAACCTTTTTTTTATAGAACCTTGCATTCTATGAAGAGTCCAAGGGTCTCATTGACATGCTCTATTTCATTGATAAGATCAATTTTCAATGGAGATCTTCCTTCTTTCATCAATATGGGTTTTCTTTTACTTCCAATGTGCCAGTACTATGTCGATGTAGCTTTCTCTTATTTCATCAAAAGTTTCCATGTCAATATAACTTGAGGATCTACAAATGCCAAACATTCATGTTGAAATGCCTTATTTCATCAACAAGGATTTTGATCAAGTTTGGTATGGTTTTATCAACTTTCGGGGTGGACATGTATGTACAATGTGAATCCAGAGATATAATTTTTTGTAGAGGCAGAGTTTTTAGAAGGGACTCTCAACGACAAGAAACAACAAGAATTGATCACATTAATTGTTCACCACTGCATCCAGGGACCTTTTTGCTTCTGTCAACTTTCCATTGGAGTCAGTTGTTGATTCACTCAAATGATGTCATTACTTTGTATTCTCTTGGTTGATTCCTCCATATGTATGATGCTCATTTCTGATTGTTGGTGGTCTTCTAGTAGTTCCATGCCTATTGATTACAAATCATTCTTCAAGCCCTATTTCTACACCATCAAAAAATTAATCATCATTTACTTATAGAGGGATGGGTTACTCTTTTGTTTGCAAGGGTATTTATGTGGCCTCCTCTCTATCACTTCTGGGATGATCTACTTGCATTCAGAGATTAGATATTTGATCTGATCTATTTTTCCCCCTTCTGTAACCTAATCCTAATTGAGGATTTGAACTTCATGTGTGGTCAAAGTTATGCTTGAGCTATTTAAAAGGAAAAAATGTACATTATTTCATGATCTCTTCTCCCTGGTTTGTTTTATAGAATGCTTTTGTAATTGCAAATGAGCCTTGCCTTTTTTTAATAAAATTACTATTGTGTACCTATTCTTAAATCCATGTGACTTGTATAGACTTTATACCTTATTATGTGGACGTATTTTATCATCTAAAATACTTCATGAGTGTGTTAATCTAGGTTAATCAATCTTATTTAGTGAGTACATGCATTCCTTGCAAGGTTGTATTGATTCTTAACCTTCATATTGTGCTAAGGTTGACAAATATAATGAGTAGTATAGTTTTGTGATCTCTATTGAAGTTAAGAGTAGTTATAGGCAGGAGGAGATCAATTATTCAATCATGGTGTATCACCCACTTTCCCTTTCATGCAATCCTTCTTCCCCTTTTCCTCAAAAGTCAGTAGTTTTAGATGCACCCTGATTGTAAGGAAGTTGACCTTCTCGAGAGACTCAACCTCATTGTCAAGTCCCACACTTGGAGGTTGTTTCCATGTTTCAAAATATTGTTTAGGTCACTAAGCATCACCTAAACAAGGGTGGAAACCTTTGTGACAACAATGACCAATTTGTCAAATCAACATTAGAGGAAGATCCATATGATTATCGTTTTGATGAATATGCTTTTGATCAGGATTGATTATTAAGGTATCAAGGGAGAATGTATGTTCCCAATCGAGTAGGGTTGAGGAAGATCATTTTAGATGAGATACATAGTGCACCTTATTCAAGGCATCTCTATGTAAATAATATAATACCAGACAT
Source organism: Thuja plicata (assembly GCA_018584345.1). Classification (NCBI taxonomy): domain Eukaryota; kingdom Viridiplantae; phylum Streptophyta; class Pinopsida; order Cupressales; family Cupressaceae; genus Thuja; species Thuja plicata. The sequence goes on along the minus strand of MU226779.1, from coordinate 2,005,883 downwards.
GAGATCTTTTTTATTTTTTTCCACGGCTTAAGAGAGATGACATAGTATATGTAGCCTAGTGTTTAGAATTCCAACAAGTCAAGGTTAAACATATTCACCCAGCAGGGTTGTTATATCTACATGATGTACCAGAGTACAATTTGCAACTCACTAGCATGGATTTCATTCAGGGATTGCCTTTGACTAGGCATTGACATTGATGTCATATTGGTAGTAATTGATAAACTAACCAAGGTGACATACTTTATACTAGGTAACCTAAGGGATGGTTCATTGATTTTTGCAAAGAAATTTGTACAAGAAATACTAAGGTTGCATGGAGTTCCTGAAACCATTATTTTAGATAGGGATACGAAGATGACCTAAAGGTTTTGGACAATCTTGAATATCACTTTGGGAACCAGATTGAATTTTAGTATAGCCTATCATCCCAAACAAATGGGAAAATAGAGTGAGTGAATCAAGTTGTGGAGGATTTTCTTAGAATTTACTGCATGGATCAACAGTACAAGTGGGAAGAATATTTTCCCTTGGTATATTTTTCATACAATAACTCTTATCATGCATCATTAGGAATGACACCTTTCGAGGCACTCTATGGGAGAAAATGTTGTACTCCCATCAGTTGGGATAGAGTGGGGGATAGAATTGTGATAGGTTGAGGCATGCTTAAGGAGATGGAGGAGAAAATGAAGTTAATAAAGGGTATATTGAAGGAAGAAATTGATAGATAAAAGAGTTATGTTGATAAGAATCAAATTTTCAGACAACTTAAAGAAGGGGATGAGGTTTTCTTGAGGGTCAAACCTCATAAAAGTTCTATCTCTTTTAGCAAGTCATCTAAGCTTGCACTAGTATATGTGGGTCCTTTTGAGGTACTCGAAGTGATCAACCTAGTTGCATATAGACTCAAGCTCTACCACAAGCTTTAGCCTATATCCATGATGTTTTTCTCATGTCTTTACTTAAACGTTATCATCCTAACACATCCCATATTTTTTATTGGCATGCATTACAGGTTCAGGACCTAGGGTGGTGCTAGTGGAGCCCACTCAAATTATTGATAGGTGCACAATCAGATTGCACAATAGAAAGATACTACAATATAAGGTCTAGTGGGACTAGTAATCAGTAGATAATGCTATGTGGGAGAATACTGACAAAATTGAATGTTCCTTCCCACTTTTGATTTCATAGACCCTTTTATATTTCATATTTATTATGCATATGTGTGTGTACTTGTAATACATCGGGACGATGTCTCTTCCTAGTGGGGAAGGATGTCACATCTCGAACTTACATATCCTATTCATTAAGAAATAGTATAGGCTTTCTTTGACTTGAATTTGACTTTGACTAATTAGTGTCCACTCATTTTGAATACATACAGTTCAGAAAATAGATTATGAACTTATTTTGATTGGTGATAATGCATAAATGATACATGATTAATATGATTTATGTTCTATGGATTAATTTCAAATTTATGTTTATCATGCATGGTCAAACGGTAAATGAATTTATATTATTGATGCATAATTGATTTGGGATTATGTTTTATGAGCTAACCCTACTGATCAAAACTCAAGTGTTGTAAGTGGTGACATGAATTGAAGCCGAGCATGTGGGCCAGGTAGAGATGGCTAGATTTTTTCCAATAGCATTTGGTTTGATGGAAATATGCACTCATACACTCACTTAAATAGTCATTTATGTTTTTTTAAATAGATTTCTACCCTTATTTGCAAATTCAATTTTTTGAAATATCTGTGTGTTTAAAATGATTATCATGTTTTTTTTGGGTCGGTGATAGGTTTCTTGTATTGTTATCAGAATTCAAAGTGTTGTTCATCCTTACTCTAAAGTTTCATATTCTATAGGATTTTGTGCTCCTTTATAAACTTTAAACTAAAATGATTATCATGTTTTCATTCACTATATTATCAAGTTTTTTTTTCTATTAAAGATATATGATTTCAAACAAAAACTTATACATTTAGGTGTCTTGCTCATACATTATACCAAAAGAGAGCTAGCCATACATGTACAAGATATTACATATCAAACCTACATATATATCTAAGCTACATCTGACTGTCATATCTGAAATAGAAACTAGAACAACAAAAAGATCAGAGCATCATTGTCCAAGTATAAGGTAATTACAAAAGGATAATAAGATAGCTATGTATCAAAGGAGCATCATATGTTTTCATCATCTGTATAGGATACCCATGTCACCCATCCTTGTTGTCCCTCTATCCATATGAGTACTTCATCTTTCCTAATGTGCTGCTCGTAAGGATGTGTCAAGGCTCAACAGCTGGAATATCAGATCCTGGTATAGCAGTGATAGGGACAACATTGATCACTTGCCTCTCAGCCTTATTTAGATCTTTCACCTTTGTCATAAGGTTATAAAGTGAAAATCTAAAGGGGTCAAGCTCTCCGGTTCCTCTTGTCCAAGTGTATCCATGAGAGACCTCCCATGAGCCCAGTCTAACCATGTCATTCTTGCAGAGGTCTTCCAGCTTCTTCTTCTTTATCTTTATGACCACTATAACTTGCACATCAATTCTATGAAAATGAGTATCTTGAGAGACTCAGTAAGATTCCTGGAGGTACCACCAAAAACACTATCATTTCTCAATTTCCATATATACCACATAATTAAGGTAGAAAGAAGAGAAAAGAAATTATTAAATGACTTCTTCAAACCTTTAATGTGACTAGAAATGATTTCTAAAATAGTGGCCTCAAAGTGCTGAGGGAATCCAAATAATTTCTAGATCTCAAGAGCAAAGGGGAAGCTAAAGAAGACATGGCTGACAGACTCAGGGAGATTAAACAAGGAGAAGAGACTGGGTTCACCATTGAGGAGCCTGAAAAGAAACCTGTGCAAGAGAATGCACAAAAGGAATCACTTGATTTTTGGCTTAGCAAGGGAGGACCAAAGGTTACAGAATATTTTAGACCACTCCTCAGGTTCAAGGTTGAGATTCTAGTTGGAGTTCATGTGAGGGAAAATGGAACAGTCCTTGGTAAGGAGCCCATACAGTTTCTTAGAGCTAGTTCTGGGGAGCAGGATGCCATCAACACATCTAAACTGAAGGTGACAATGACTATCAACATAGGATTCGTTAGGAAGAAAAAGATCTCTACAAACATCTCTTATAATAGAATAAGTTCTAAACTATGAATTAGGTAGGGCAATTCTATTTTTCAACTCTTCCCAATCTAAGAGAAAATCATGTTGAATAATGTGTGCTAAGCAAGAGATGCCTTTACCATTCCACTTCCTAGATGAACACCCTTGGAGCAGTGCCAGAGGATTCCCTCTAATTTTGAGGCTCCACCAAATAGACCTGTTACCACAAATTTTATCATGACAATGGGTAACCTTGTTATCTATTATAAGTTGCTTGACAAAGTTCCATGCTTTCCACATTGATTTAAAAATTGCAGAGCCTTGGACATTAAACTCAATCTCTCCTACAATAATATCATTCATTGTCAGGTTGTTCCAATTTCTTCCTTTCTTGGGATTTCCCCTCAAAATATTATTTATGATCAGAGATTTCCATGGCTCATCTCCCTCCAATGCTTCCATGATCCACTTAGTTGCCAGAGAGACCCCTTGTATTCTGAGGTCTTTAAGTCTCAGTCCCTCCTGCTTCTTACTTGCAGTACACCATTCCCATTTAACGACATGACCTTTTTTGTTGCCCCTACCATCAGACCACAAATAATCCCTGATGATATTATCAAGTTTTTCATTCACTATATTATCAAAATAATAATAATAATTGTCTTTTAGTATTATGTTTTTTTTTTCAAATACGTTCTGGTTTTCTATTTTAATTTATATAAATGCATAATTAATAAATTGAAAATATGTAAATGTGAATTCTTTAATTTGAATAAATAAATAATAAACAATAAATAAAAAGGAAAGTACCATCCTTCTACTTGTTGAATGAATATTCTCTCACATTAATTTCATTATCCTAAAAGATTCCTCTCACAATTAAAATCAAATATTCCTCACACAATTAAAATACAAAATACAAGGAATGTAAAATAGGATTGGGTGCAAAGAAAAAATAGGAGAAGGTAGTGGAAAGGGAAAATCTTCTTCTCTCTATTTTTTATGCAAGAAATGAATAAGCAAACATTTCCATAGAATAGAAAAGATGACTTGTTTTTATGTTGCTCATTTGCTATGATTTTTTTTACATAGAAAATGTGAATATGCTTGTTCTCTCCATTCTTAACTTGCAATTCCATTTGTCCATACAATAGAAAGTAGCTTTGAATTTTAGATTTCTTTTATTAGACATAAAATGTGAGTTTTAAGTTTTAGATTTAAATTATTATTTTTTAATCTAGTTCATAAATTTTAAGTCTTAGATTCTAAAAAGGGATTCTAATTTATAAACCTGCTGAAGTTAAATGTCCAAGTTAAATGTAATGTGTTGAAAGTATTTAGTAAGAAACTTATATGGGAATTGAATTGTAACTTTTGGACAAGAAATATAAATTATAGCAAAAATGTTGCAACATGATAGTAATAAACTATTGTGTTGTATTGAAATTGCAATTGTTGTAAATTGTAGTGATAATATTATAATCTTGACATCGTTAAATCATAAATTGGAGTTCGTTGAATAATAATTGTAGTAATAATGTAGTAAATATTTTGACAAATAGTAATGAGAAAATGTTAACTTTGAAGCATTTATATTTAAATGTTAAAACATAAAATGTTTTTCTTAGTACCTAAACAAAAGATGCATTGCATCTAATTCCTTTCAATTAGTAAAATTTGTAGCATATTGCTTAGTTAAACAACATTGTAACAATAATTATTTATGTATGTAAAAAAACTAGATATGTATAGTAATGGTTTTGCAAAAAAAAGCTCCATATATAATATTTTTTAGTCACTAAGTTAAAATTAATGAATATCTATTAAAATAATAACTATACAATTAAATCCTGAAGGCTTCTACGGACCACAATAAGATTCTGGTGACCAAAATGGAGAAAAACAAGGGAGAGGATACCAAGGAGATTATGGAATGCACAGGGCGTGGTAAAAGAACCTACACCAGTACCAAAAAGAGGGATGTTGATCTCAAGAATTTGAAGACGTCTGCAAACAACATGGACCTCCTGGTCATCTATGCTAAAGAACTGATGAATACTTGCTAGTTGTTTCCTTGCTTTCTTTTTGCTATCTTTTTTTGTTGTTGTCTGTGTTTTATCTGTTGTCTTTTTCTGCGTTTGAGGCCTAGGGCCTTTGTTTCTTTGGGTGTTGTTGCACATTTTGATCTTGATCTGTAATGCTTATCCTATGACAGCACTGTAAAATGTTTTGGGTGCCTTTCAAAACCTATTTTTACTTAATCAGAACTATATATTTATAATAGCTATACCAATATTATAATTAACTAATTAAATATAATAATAATTAGATAACTAGTATCACGTATAATTATACATATAATAATTGATCTATATTATAATTTAGTAAACATATAATAATAACTTATTATCATATTTATTATTAATAACATCTATTATTATGTAAAGTAATTATTCTACTATTTATTATTAATGAATATATAATAATAAGTATTAATTATTAAATTGAGTATTTATTAACAATCAAATAATACCACGTATAATTATATATGTAATAATTGATCTATATTATAATAATGATAATAGACATGTAACAATAACTTCTTATATTATTAATTATTCATAACACCTATTATTATTCATACAAATGATTCTACTATTTATTATTAATAATTATATAGTTTTAATAAAAAGTATGAATTATGCAATTATATTTAATATATACAATATTTATAATTTTACATATTTGTTAAATTATTATTATAAAAAATCAAGTGATTTTATCACCTATACATTGTCAAAAGAAATAGGACTAAAAGATATAATTGTATGTATTTATTAAATTATTATTATAAAAAACAAGTGGTTTTATCCTCACGTATTGTCAAAAGTAATAGGACAAAAGGAGTCATATTATGAAATAGTGAAATGACTATTGTATGAAAACAAAAAAACAAATGCAAACATAAGAAAAGTTGGTCAATCTATTTTAATTATTGGTTCTCATTGGTTGATGCTTTGACATTTCAAAGGATGATGTCATCTAATAAGACTGTTGAAAGGAATGCATAAGTATAATATGTATAATTTTATAGTTCATTCATTTTAGTTATCATTTGATTCCTTATTATTATTATTATTATTAATGGGGTTTTCATAGAATGAAATTGTTTATTAATATTATAATTATTTAAATAATAGAGAGTATATAAAATAAAATAATTAAGTGAAGGATTAAAATATTAATTTTGAATTATAATAATAATTATTATTATTATTATTATTATTATTATTATGAATTATAATAATTATAATTATAATAATAATTTATTTTGAAATTAGATAGATTCATATAAGATTTTATATAAATATTTTTAACAATTCTTTATATTTTAAGGAATACAATATTTTTGAATTTTTGTATTTTTAGGAAAACTAATATTTCATAACAATTTCTTATGTTTTGGGGAAACTAATATTTCTTATTTTTAGAGAAATTAATATTTCTATTAAAAATAGTTTTTGATAATTACAAGACTAATTATTAAATTATTCCTATATTTCTATTACAATGTACTATAACGGCAAGTAACTTTAAGTAAAAAAAATGATGCTTGTTGAAATTTCAATATAAATAGGATTTTTACTATTGCTATATTCATTAGGTAGTTATTTAGAATTAAAGAAACGTGATATAACTAGATAGTTATTTAAGTAAATTTTAGAGTTAAAATATTTTACATACATTTCACTTTTGTTTTTTTATTAAAGAACAAAGAAATGATTATTGAAGGAAATTTGGAAAATGTATAGTTTGTTAAACAAATTTTTTTACATAGGTTTTATAAATATTTTTGTTAAAATAGTTATTAAGTGATATCCAAAAATTAACATTGTTAATAAAAGAGATATTAAGGATTTGTTAATTGTAATAAATGATAAAAGAGTAGAGATTATTAGATTAAGATTAATTAGTTAGAGAAAATTTAATAAGGATCTTTATTATATTTTGCACCATTTTTTCCTAATTAAATAATTATTACAATTTCAAATATTTAATATATATTATTCTATAATTCATTATGTCCAATGTGATAAGGTTCCTAGTATGCTAATAAAATTAGACATGAAAAGTCCTTGTGATAAAACAGATTGGAGGTTTTTGTGCTGAACCTTGAAAGCCTTTGGCTTTTCTAACCAATGGATTAATTTAGTTTTTGAACGTATCTCTACCCCTAGGATGTCTATTCTTGTAAATGGTAACCCAGAGGGATGCTTTGAAATATTCAGAGGTATCCATCAAGGTGACCCCCTATCTCCCTTCTTATTTATCATTCTGGCAAAAGCCTTAGGTAGGTCTCTAACAAAGACTAAAGAACAAGGTGTAGTAAATGGTATACAAATTACAAGTGAACTAGAGTCCATGACTCATCAACAATTTATTGATGAAACCATGTTATATGGGAAAGCAGAAGTAGAAGAAGAAAGAAGCATGAACAAAATATTAGCTGATTACTCAGAAGCCTCGGGACAACATGTCAACAAAGAGAAATATGAGATTTTCTTGTTCAATACTATAGATAACTTAGAAACAGAAATTTTAAATATTTTTGATTTCAAGAAAGGTAATCTCCTGAGTAAATACTTAGGTATACCATTAAATAATAGTAAGAATTCCACAAGGCTATGGGATCAGGTTATGGAAAAGATAGACAAGAGGGTGGAAACATGGAAAGGAAGATGGTTGTCTACAACATGTAGGGTAATAACTTTAAAATCAGTCCTCTTCGCGCTTCCAATATACCAAATGTCTTGCTACAATATGCCAAATGTCTTGCTACAAAAATCACACAAAAGTTTAGAACGTTCTTTTGGCAAGGGTCGACAGAGAAGGCAAGGATGGAACTTGTAGCATGGGATAAGATATATAGGTCTAAGGAGGGCGGAGGGGTCAATCTAAAAAAATATTAAGGATTAGAATATGGCTTTAGGGGCAAAGGTAGTATGGAAAATTCTTAAGAGTCCGGATCTAAAATGGGTCCAGATAATTAGACATAAATATTTGGAAGGAAGAGACTTTTTAAGCAATCTAAGACATGCTAACCCTCTGGGCAGGTTTAGAATTTGAAATTTTATAAGTGATTGTAGACCCCTCATATTAGATCAAATCTCTTAGAGTATAGGTAATGGGGGCTTTGCTTTGTACTGGGAAGACTCGTGGGGAGGATACCCGACTATGAAATCTCTTGTTGAGGACCAAGTAATTATATCATATTTCAAAGATCAGATAGGTGTCTATGTGAAGGATTACATGGTTATACCTAATGGTAATCCGGCTTTAGGTTGGCACTGGAAGATAGGGAATAACTTAAACATTCTAATATAATTTAAGAACCAACTAATAGGATCCTGAATGATCGAGTGATTTAATTGATGAACTATAACTGATTGAATGTTTGAAGATGTTAAGTTGGTGATCATCGAGCTGTAGAAAGTTAAGGCAAGACATTAAATCAGTTAATGTATTGTATTATCATTGATGTCAACTTGATATAAATATAATTGGCCATATGCATATTGTCAAAGACTTCAAATAACCAAAGAGATAAATGTTATGTTATCTGTAATGCATAAAATTTTAGTATACACCAAGTGACAACAAACACTGACGAACAGTGCACATCGAAGAATAGAGAACCCTGAGAAGAGTCACAGTGATACCTGAGCAAGATACCCAAGCAAGCATTACCAAGCAGAACCAAAGTGATACCTGAGTAGAACTGAAAGTCACAGTGTTGCCCGATCGACAGACAACCCCGACAGACAAATATGCCTGAGGAAAATTGAAGTCAAGACTGAGAAAACAAGGAGTTAAACACCGATCAGAATTGAAGTTCAAAAATGACAAAAGACTTAGCTTGCAGGAGCTAAATATAGAGTTAATTGTTTGATTACATTGTTTTCATTGACCAGTTAAAAGCTAAAGATAAGCTAGAGATTTAAAGCTAGTTTTATTCCAGTTGTCAAGGAGAAATCTACCGTATAAAACTAAAGCAAGCTTTAAAGCAAGAATGGCGAGATTTGTGGATCATTTCAAGAACAAGAAAGACAAGGACTTAGAAACAATGAAATCATGTCTATAAAAGAGACAAGATAATTCATTATCAAGAGAGGATGCTAAAGAGAATTCTGGTGAAGATAAGAAGTCTTCATACAGACTTGATCATACAAGATAAAGAACAGAGCTAAAGTTTTCTGCAGACACCAAGCAACAAAGAAGCAACAACATTCACCAAGCAGAAAGAAGTGGAGCAAAGGAACATAAGAGAAACATTGATCAGAAAGGTATTATGAGCTTACAATAGATCTGAACATCTAAAAGATTAAGTTGTATTTATGAACAGATCATATACTGATTCAGTTTAACCATTGATTCAGAAAATCTCTTAACAGAGTAGGATTTAACCATCCTTTATATATTGAGATACATCCCAAGGAGTATCAAAAGGTTTTTCATGAAGATAGCATAGTGAATGTCAGATATCAAGTGATAAACTATTAGTTTTAAATCCTATAACAAGGGCGCACTTAACAGTGTGTTTGTAACCTTTAACAAGGTTGGCTCTTCACTGAGCTCACTTCAGAAGAGTGAAAATTTTGGGTTACTGGTCCCAATGGATTTTTTTCCCCTAATAGAGTTTCCACGTTAAAAATCCATGTGTCAAATGTGTATATGGTTCATTGCTTTGATGTTTTTCTTTACACATTACTAAAATAGGATTGATCGGTAAACACTAAGTTATTTATTGTATTTCGGTAAAGACTAGACTGCTATTCGGTAAAGCTTAAGAAAAAGGATTAACAGTAAACTATGAGCAGTAGTTATTTGATAAGATTATTTAAAGGCATACATCTTGTAGGACTGAAGATAACTAAAGGTTTATATATGTGGTATAAAGTTTTTGGGTTGATTTATTGGATTAATTCTTGAGGCCACTTATTCACCCCCCTGTCAATTATTCTAACAATTGGTATCAAAGCTTGTGTGCTTAGAAAAGGAGTTTAAAGACTCAAGCCAAAGATCACAAGATGAGAAAAAGGGATGTGCCTAAGTTGAACAAGTACAAATTTGCATCATGGAAAAGCAAGATAAGACTCCACCTATCAGGCATTGGAAATGATGTTACTAAATACTTAAGTACTGAATATGTGTTACCCACTGGACTTCTGAAAATTGATCAATTAAGAGAGAAGCGTGAACACAACTCTATGATGATAGAACTTGATTCCTCACTCTCTGATGCTGAAGATGTCAAATCATGCACCACTAGAAAGGAAATGTGGGACATACTCAAGCTAGTACATGGAGGAGATACAAATGTGCTAAGGGCTAAGGTAGAAATCCTAAGAGGAAAGTTTGATGACCTAAGAATGAAAGAATGAGAAAAAATCACTCTATACAGTAGCAGAATCAAAGATATTGTTAAGGTTATTCAAGGAGTAAGAGGTGTACTTGAAGAAGAAATAGTGGTAAGTAAAATTATCAGAACCTTATTGCATGTCTATGCTATTAGAGTATCTGTTATACAAGAAATGAGAGCAGTAGAAAATAACAATGTTACTCTAGATAGTTTGATTGGTAGACTTATTTCATTTGAGATGAATAACTTTGACAACAATGTCTTACCAACTATTGATTCTTCATTCAAATCTTCATTGAAAATAAGTAAATAAAGTCATAAACACACTATGAGAAATGATAGTGAAAGTGATAGTGATGACCAAGAACTTGATGAGATTGAAGCACTAATGGCTAGAAGATTGTAGAGAGGCAAAGGTAGATATAAAGGTAAATTACCACTTGTATATTTTAATTATAAAGAGATTGGACACTTTGTTGCTAGATGTTGAACCGCCTCACAATAGGTGCTTAGTAATTGTGCCAAAAGCCTCTCTTAGGAATAGTTTATTCAATCTAAGGATCACTTCTCCCACCATGAGTTGCATTTAGTTTATCAACCCAGGGACATATACTTGAAATGGTATAGCACAGTATGTGCACTAAGTTCCTTAAAGAGCCACTCTACCTATGCCGCAGGAAAGTAAAGTACATGAAAGGAATCTATACTAGGGCTGCAGGAAAGGAAACACACTTACTTCTTACTAAAATGAATGCTACAACTTGAAAACTCTACTTAAACTTATTCTTTCAACCTAGAGCATTCACTATAACTATCCTTGCAGGTGTTGCAGGAACATTCACAAAGTACAATGCTGCAGAAAGAAATTGTAATCTTATATCTAGAATGTTGGAAATGCAGAAAGTAAATCTATTCTACTTATACTCTAATCCACCTACCAAGTGGGCCCCCTTGTTCGGCTTCTGCTAATCTATGAACATAGAATATGAACCAAAATTTACTTCATTATCTTTCAAAACTGATTACATGAGAATGATACATGAAACTGAAAATGAACTTGTTGTGCAAGATACAATCAGAACATTGTATTTCCAAAAATCTTCAAACTTACAAACTATCAATCTCATCCCTATAAATAGAGGATTGACTTTCTTATTCTAAAACAGAAAAAGGAACTAACTAACTAAAACTATGCCAAAGAGAAAAAATAGGAAACGCAACAGCCCACGACATATGCAATGAAGTCTGGGTGACCAAGTCACATGCTAGGAATACAGAGGGAATATAGTAGAGCTACATTCATGCATATCTAAAACAGTGGCTCTTGATTTGCGGTAGCCATGTCTTCTGATGCCATGATGGCTTATCCGTTCGAAGCTGGTCTTTAACGTCCTCTTTCAATGTTGTCAACCACTCCCAGCGACTCCTACTTCCTTGCAGGATTAGTTATCATGCAAAAGACATTCATACAAGTAGCTTATTCAAATTAATCCAGATGTTAGAACACACATTCTAATTATTATATAAAATATTGCAACATATATATAATATTGGCATAATATGACATATCTATTCCACCCATGGTTTAATGGTTCTATCTGTACTTGAAATAAGTTCAACTGACTAAAAGTTCACAACTGTTCTGATAATACTTAAAAATAGAGTATAAGGATTAATATAATAGAGACAGTAAAACGGTCTCATCATTTTCCCCTTGGCAAGCTGAATGCTTGTCCTCAAGCATTACATCTTCTGGTAGTTGCTCTGAAATCTCCAACCTTTGTTCTCCCTCTCCTTTGGATTTTGAAGGTGTAGAAGAACCCCCTTATTTTCTCCCAGACATCTACTCTGTGATTCTCCTGCAGTCGGTGAAGTCTGTCAGCATTGATGTCATACAGGGGCCAGAGGAGCATCGGTGGCTGCATGGTGAATGGACACCGGAGTTCCTGTCTAGTTTTCCTTCCCAGCTACATGTATTTTGGTGCTCTTTGAATAGATGTTTGGAGGTTGATAGGACTGTGTGGCTCAGATTTCTTCAATGCCTTGGATAACCTACCCCATCTGCTTTTGGCTCTAGCCAGGGCTCTCTGGAAGACAAAGTAAGACAAACCATCATATTTTGCATAGACATCTGTACAAATCCTAAAAAAATTATCCCTTGTTTCCTCCTTAATTTTTCCATAAGTCAAATTGAGCCAATCTCTGAGGAGTATATTTGGCTTGTTGCTTTCTGCTCTTAATGGTAATGGCTCTGTTTTCTACTGTTCCCTATAGTTTTCCAACTGTCTATCATATTTGGCTTCATTATGCATCTAGGACATTAATGCCCTTAGGTGTATATCCCCTATGTAGAGTAGAGGATTCCACTCAATCTCAGCAGGGATAATGAAGTTATGCATGTATAGTTCACAAAGTAGATTTTGTTGCCATGAGGGAAGAGTCTAGTAAAGGCCATAAAATTCTTGGGCTGACTTGAACTCAGAGTCTATATCTTTAATGGTCATCATTAGCTGGAACAAGAGGAACTATTCTTTCAAATAGATGGTATAAACCCTAGGAGGTGGCCTACATGCAATTATTTGATCAGCCAATTTGAGGGCATGATCCATCTTTTATTTTTGCTTTGCCAATTGTTCTTTCAATTCTGCAATTTCTTCCCCTTGCTTTGTTATTATTATTTTCAGTTTCTTCTTCTCCTCTCCCCATCAAGTTGTTGTTAGAACATACTTATTGTGAAATCCAAAGAGAAGTGTTTGCAAGGTGATTGGGCCACAATCTTCTACCTAATTTATTTGCCTCCTCTATTCCTTCCAAGACTGCTCTAAGAAACTTATTAACCAAGTTCTATTGTAGGGCACTAAGGCAATTTTTGCATAGGCTGACTGATGGATTACTGAGGCATTCTCCTTGTTAATGTCTAGAATATCCTGATGGATTTCCTGGGGACTATTTTGGTAAACATCAGGTTCAAATTCATAAGTTTTTGTTGAATGCTGTGGAAAGTCTGGAACTGCAGACTAATTTGGGGAATCGTCTAGAATAATTTGCACATTGGATTGTTCATCAAATTGCAAAGGAGAAATGGGTTGAATTTTGGAGGATGCTCGAGGGAGCTATCCTCTCATTCTAGGACTCCTTTTCACAGGGTTTTCTACAATTTCTACAGCCTTTTTCTTAGTAGCCTTCTTCTATTTCTCTGTTGCAGGAGTAGCTGCTGCAGGAACCAACTTCCTTTTCTTCCCCTTCGAAGAAGTAGGGATTTTTGGTTTGGCTGCAGGAAGTGAAGGTTCTTCCTCTAATTTTCATTTTCCTTTGGTTTAGGAAGAAGTAGGTGCATTTCTCTTATGAGCAAGTAAGGGCACATTTTCATGAAGATTTACGGTTTCTACCCCTTGGGTACCTTGTTCAACGGCTGGGTCAGTTGGTATTGCATTATCATGACCAATTTGTACATTAGGGTTAACATGTGGTTGTAGGGTTTTGTGCTTGACAAACTCTAACCATGCCATGGGAGAGGCATCCCTAAGAGATCTTTCTATTAACAATTTAACTAGGGCATGGTGGGTAATAGAATTTGCATTTCCTTTTTGGGTCTCCTCAGCACTAATGCATAGCATATTGTACAAGAAATTTGGGACATTTACTGGTAGATTATGCCTTACATAACTCAATAATTTGAAATGATGTGCTTGAAAATTGGAAAATATCCCTTCACATGTAAAATACCTGATGATATGCATAGCCAACTCATTATATGGTGGAGTGATAGACATTCTTTTGCACCCTTGTTCGGTAATCTCCAATGGAGGGTCTCCAAGTAGGGTAAACTGGGGCCCTTGCTGATCTAGCATCATACACATTGGGGTAATGTTCCCCAACCATTGGTAATCTAGTAACTTCTTCTATCCACTCCTCTGTTGTGACCACTGTCAATCCCCACACAGTTTCTTGCCCTTCTTTGAATGTACACACAAATTCAGCTCCTAAGTCCTCATCAAATTCTGTTAACCTTAAGAAGTATCCTAGCCAGCCACATGCATTAAATCTTCTTACCGCTTCAACATCTAAAAGTAGCACATCATGTACTACTGGCTCATGTCTCTGTAACTGGCCTCCCATCTGTGCTTGCCAATTTTCAATTTGTCTGCCCTTGTAGAAGATAAATGCCCTGTTCCTTGAATATCAGACTACTCATTTTTGAAAAACTATGGACTTCCTTCTGAATTCCTCTGTTATACTTAGTATGAAAAATAGTGATTTATTTTAACAAGATAAATTATAGTCTTTACTGGAGATTTTCCACTTAACTTAATTATAAGTCACATCAAGTTTGACAATCATGGAGGATTCGGGAATAAAGGTACGACAATTGTGCGATATAGCACTAGAACTTTAATGAGACAAGGCTAAGTACAGATTTGAGGTGACATAAAATCTTTTAGGCGTAAATAGAAATGACAATTTGGAATTAATACACTTCCCTCCCCCTATGTAATATTGACAAGTGTCCACACTTGGCAGACTTGGCACGAGGAAGGGAACTGGCTTAATGTTGTAATGATATATTTATTGCAGTACTAGATATAATCATTTTTCAGTCAATTTTCATCTGACGAATTGGTACCTCAAAGCACAATAAAAAAACAATGCAAAAAGATTTGGGATGAATATTTTCAAAGTAAAAGTCTTATTGGAAAAGCACAATTATTTGTCAAGTTATTCAGGAAAAAAGAAATGGTTCCTGTTTTGGAGTTGTTAGGTGTTGGTAACAAGAAAAACTCAGGAGACAATGTAAATCGAACAATAGTTGAAAATTTGCAAGATGCATTGAATGACATTAACAACTCAAGTCGAGGAGTTGATTTAAGTGTTGCACATAGAGCATTGATGACTACTTTATCTAGTAGGAGGTTAACACAGAGAAAACAAGTACATGCAATTTCTAATTTACTGAATGTATCTAGAAGAACTGTTCAAAGATATATCAGGAAGAGAAATATGTTAGATGAAAATATTCAAAAGAATTGGGTTAATATTTGTA
>MU226779.1:1956812-1985036 GCA_018584345.1 Thuja plicata | reverse complement strand
ATTGATTTATTTCTCAATTAATGTTTAGCACGTTAGGGGTTATGTTGGTTAATGTTCCAATTTCATGTTAGTTCAAAAGAAAAATTCAATTTAGCACGTTTTAAGGTTTATGTTGATTTATATGTTTCAGTAAATCATGTGTTGGTTACATGTTAGGGATCAATATGGTCAAGTTTCATGTTAGGGATCAATATGGTCAGGGTTTCATGTTGTGGTTCATGTTAATAATTATGTTAAATTTTTTGTTTCTATTTCATGTAAGGGTTTGATGTTGGTTTCATATTAGGGTTTCACATGTTACCTGGTACGTGCAAATGTTATGATTAATATGAACTTCAAGTAATACTAGAATGTTTTCTAATGTCTTGTAATATTTTCCTAATGTTTTGTAACATTTCCTTAAGGTTTTGTTACTTGGTTCATGTTAGGGTTCTTGTTAGTTACGGTTTCATGTTAGGGTCCAATATGGTTAAGGTTTCATGTTAGGGTTAATGTTAGAGTTTATGTTGATTTATGTTTCCGTTTCATGTCAGGGTTCATTTGTTAGAGTTTATGTTTTTGTAAGTAACATTTTCCTATACTATTTTGTAACATTTTCTTAATGTTTTGAAACATATGCAATAAAACTAAATTAATTAAAACTAAATAACACGTTCCTAATGTTTTGTAATAGTTTCCTAATGTTTTGTAACATTTTTCTAATGTTTTGAAACATGTAATAAAACTAAATTAATTAACTAACTAACAAACATATGATTCTAACTAAAAATAAATTTAAATCTACATTAAACAATATTTTATATTTTCTAAAATTAAAAATAACAAAATTAAAACAAAAAAATATCAAATAATAGCAAAGCTACATTAATTTAACATAACAAAATTGAAAAATATTAAAAAAACACTAAAAAACATTAAAAAAAAACAAAAAAAAAATTCCTACCTATTTTCGGCCGAAGTACTCCTATTCCGCTCCTCAAATCCTTGAAGGCGCTCGGTGCAAATGAGCCGCTCAACCAAATTTTGGCGTTTATATAGTTTTTAAGGGTTTCGGCCGAAACCTGTTTCGGCCAGACATGTTTCAGCCAAAACTCCTCTACCACATCGACGCCACATGGTGCCGCATGTGCGCCACGTATGTCTGGCCAAAATGGATCCGACTGAACTATGTACGGCTGAAACATGTCAAATGGTCCCCAAGTGTGACACAGTTTTGTACTTTTACCCCCCAGTGAAAATAAAATGCAAATTAGGTCAAACTGGGTGAAACCTCTTCAAAATTAGGTCAAATAGTATAAATAAGTTGAAAAATCCATTTTTACTATTTATTTTCACTTTTTACTGTGGAGATTTTTCTCTAATCCTACTAAGATATCTAACGATGGTGGTTCCTATTCGAGAGCATCGGTTCGAGTGAGGGCATAGATATCAGAGACCTACTGACTATGGACCTTCGTAAGTGATTTTGAACCTCTCAGTGTATTTATTGCTTTGATTGAATGCATTTAATGCTTTTTATCACACGTGCTAGGGTACATTAGGTCATTTTAAGCAAAATGATGTGTATGATATGTTAAATCATGCCTAGGAGTGTAAAACACCGCATCCGCATGTTGAAATGATGCATATGGATAGTTAAACACCGCATACATGATAGGTCAAACAACGCGTTGGATAGATAAAATACCACGTGCAAAACCCTAAGGCAAAACACCGTGTAAAATGTTGCGTATGATGATTGAAATGTCGCTTACTAGGTAAAACAACATGTACAAAGTGAAGTACCACATCCGATAGGTTAAATCACGCGTATGATGGATAAAATAATGCTTGGCATGAAATCATGCATACACTGTGTGAAGTGACACCTGCAAGAAAGATGATGAACGTCTGATTTCAAAAGAGTAAAAACTGATTGCGATTGAATGTCTCGATTAATGGATTGATTCCCAAGATAGATAGGTGTGTTTAGTAATACCTTTCACTTGCCACTTGGAGAGATGATAATTACATCAGAAAGGATGTGTAAATTTTGGTGCGCATCCCGACACAAGGATACAAAGTTTATTCTGATCAGGTGTTTGATGATAGTGCATGCAGATGGGTCTTTGCAGATCCTATGATCGGAGATGATTCTATCACATGGGTGTACTTCGCATCATTTTCATCTTTGCCTGCAATTCTAGGTGCAATGATCAGTGGATTACTTCTCCCTGATCAACAAGGACGCAAATTTTTAGTTGGATGGGGTTGGATACTAGAGGACTTACTTGAGCATCTACAAAGATTCGATTAGGGTTGTGTTCTTGCTCAGTTGTATCATGAGTTTCACCATGTGGTTTATCAAGAGAGTGCAACATTATCTATGGGAGCTATGTTGTTACAGTTATGGACCTGAGAGCACATCCCAGTCACTAGAACGATTACAACTCGAGTGCAGGGTTGTGGATGGCCTTACACATTCCTCTATGATGGCATGATTGTCCAGCCTCAGTTAGGCAAAGTATATTATTGGCGCTGGATGATTGATGACATTGATCAGGTCATTTGGAGACCATACTTGGGTTGTGAGGGCTAGAGAGAGGATGATGATGAGCTTCCATAAATGTTCTCCCCTTGATGGATGATTACACGATCACCTCTCGTGATTGAGAGATTTTTTTTTGGAAGAGTATTATGACAGTTTGGCAGAGTTCAGGATATGTCATAGTGTATGACATTGTATGCTCAGGTACAGGTGGAACGTTCTATATGGGGGGATCAGGTTGATTACGAGTTTTCTTGTATAGAAATTGATCATTTGGGCTTCATTAGATAGGACATGTTAGAGCATGTCGTTGATGCTGGTATGTCTGCTGAGTATATGGAGTGGTTTTCCAGACATAGGTTTATGAGATTCAAAGATCCAACATAGCCGATCCCTAATGTGGATTAGACTTCTGATGATGATGATGATGCAGGAGGTCAAGGTTGAGGTCCGAGAGCACAGAGAGTATAAAGGGCTCCTAGAGTACTAAGAGCTCTGAGAGTTTGAGGCAGATGATAGGTGGGACCTTGGATGCAGGGTGGACATGTCAGAGCTAGGGGTGGTGGTTATGTTCCCAAACAGGGATAGATTCACCCTATACCAGCTATAGTATGGGGTCAGCAAAGGTACAGAGATGCCAGGTAGGCACACATAGATCAGGCTAGATAGGATTTAGGATCATAGGATCAAGCACAATAGGTGCCACATGTACTAGTACAACAGATACCAGTTATTCCTTAGGTTCCTATACAACCATATGTTACTTCGGCTCCTTTAGTTCCAATACATAGAACCCCATCGAGATGAGTAGAGCAGGATATACAGAGCCTACAGATAGGTTTTACAGTGATGTTGGCTCATGTGGCTCAGTTCAGTGCTATGATGCAGGTATTCATGAGCAGGATGGATCAGATGAGTCTTTGTGCTTCTACCAGCTAGGCTCCTCCTAGTACTATAGATAGATGAGATAGAGGTCTTGATGGGTCAGGTGATATAGGTACAAGAGATGGGTCAAGTACTGGTACAGGTGATGGATCAGGTTCCCCTACTGGGTCTTGATTTGAGATAGATTGATTTTGATCTACATGATGTGCATTGATGTACCAGATGTATGTTTGATTGGGAATTTTATGATGTACCTATTTTTTGTTGATGTATTATGATATATATATATTTATGGATATTTATTTATGATGCTCTTTGATACCATGATGTTGTTATAATGTTGATGTGAGATTTATTTATATGCAGGTCTATATGATTTCTATGATGCATTTAATTTTATATACTATGGATGTAGTGTCTTAGATACAACATAGATAGATGGATGCAAATGATATGCAACTAATTCTATATGTTTTTGATTTATGATGAATGCAATGGTAATGCAATGAAATGGTAACACAAATGCAACTAGTTTTTTGGATTTTGATGTATGCAACTTATATGAAATGCACTTTTTAAATAGATAATGATTAATGCTTAATAAATATTTTCTTTGTTTTTCCTGATATAAAAGATAATGATTAATGATTAATGTAATGCCATGAATGCAAAATATAATCTCACATAATTTATTTGAAACAAGATAAATGATATTAACCTCGAAATGATAACCCCCTTGAACTTGGAAAATCCATTAAACATGCAATTGATCTATCATGAGAATGCAATGCAATGCAACTAACTGTCACTAGCTTTTGGCAAAGAAATGCAATAGAGATATAGGTTCATCATTGAGCAAGTGTGGAACAATTTGAATACCTTTTTGAGCACATACAATCACCACTTAGTTGGATGACTAAACTATGATAATATGAATATGGATTTTTAATTGGATTCCAATAAATGTATGAACTTTGGTACAACCCTCATTAGTCGATAAACAACTACGAGTGTATGAATACCATTTTCATCAGATTCAATATTGAAAGTGGATTTTGGCATTAAGATATATCAAATCTAAATGGCTAAGGTATCTTGTTGTGTAAACAAACAAAGGTTGAACCTCCACCATGCGTGAATGTCCTCGATGATTCTTTGATGATCATGTCGTTAGACAGGTTCACATACTTTGGTGGATCGCCCTCAAGACAATCACACAAAATCAAGAAAAATGCCATGTCTTTATCATCGCCCATCTAATCAAAACATCATTGATTAGCTAAAGAGAACATGACTCAATGTATATCATCAAAAAAATTCAAGTGCTTAGAATAGATCAATATTTTGCAAGTAGAATTTCATCCATTCCGATCTGTTAGGGTTTATCAAATTTTAATCATAATAAAATAAGGTCAATAAAACTCAAGGATCAAGTTTGTGAGATTGAATGTTTGGGTTGAACAATGATATAGATCGAAGGTTCAAAAATATGTCTATACGTTGAAGTTTTGAAAGTCTCAAGTGTCATGTGACCGAAAATATGCCTCTCTGAATCCATCATGTCAAAACAAATATTCCCCCAAGTGATATGAAACCAATGTGAAAATCTTGGGCAAATGAAATCCGAAATATGACAAAGGCTTGGAAAATGCAGCTTAGAAATGCAACTCAAGGCTTTAATAGGACTATGCACAAATGACAGATGCAATGGGAAGATATAAAAATAAGATGGCGATAAATGCAATATGTACAAAAGCACACATAAGGGAAAAACTTAAAGGAACAAAAAGCGCCTGTTTACCAGGTTTTCACCTTTTGGGTTTATTTCTCTTTTTCTCTTTTTTTTTTGCTTTTTTTACTACCAAGGCACCTATTTGCTAGGTTTTCACCAAGGCACTTTTTTTATACTTTTTTTTATCATCATTGGTGCCTATTTGCTAGTTTTTCACCAAGACAACATTTTGGATCCATTTTTGAATGTTTTGTGCTTTCTTCGGGCTCAATTTTCCACTTTTTGTGATTTTCTGCTTTTCCGTTGTTTTTTATTTTTTTGATCTTTTCTCCTATTTTTTTTGGATTTTGTTCTTTTCTTGTGTTTTTGGATTTTTCTTTTCTCATGTACAAAGATGCTAATTCATCACATACTCTTTCAACTTATACTCTTTCGTTTGTTTAGGTGTAGAACCTCTTTAGATGGATGTTGTTTATGGGTTCTTTCAACACATCACCATCACAATCGGCTAGTTTGTAGATTCCTATGCCAAAAGAAGATGTGATCATAAAGTGTCCTAACCAATTAGCTTCCCACTTTCCTTTCTTTTCTTGTTCCACTTGATTCTTAGGGTTTTCTCGCAAAACCAAATCTCCCACTTGAAATGTCCCAGGTTTGATCTTTTTGTTGTAATTCTTTGACATTCGATTCTGATACACTTTCAAATGTTCATAGGCTTTGGTTTGCTGTTCTTCCAATAGTTGTAGTTATTGAAGTCTAGCAACCCTATAATCCTCATCTATGATCAATACTTGCAAGGATAATCTCAAAGAAGGAATCTCAACCTCTAAAGGTAAAATGACTTCAGCTCCATAAATTAATGAGAAAGGTGTTGCTCATGTGGGTGTTCTAATGCTTGTTATGTAGGCCCATAATGCCAGATTGATTTGTACATGCCAATTTCTTCCTAAATTGTCAATCGATCTCTTCAAAATCTTGAGAATATTCTTGTTTGTTGCTTCGGCTTGACCATTACCTTGGGGATAATAGATAGAAGAAGAGTGGTGTACTATATGAAATGTCTCACATGAATCATCCACATCCTTATGGCCATCGTCAAAGGTACAACTTCAAACCATTTTGTAAATTACTTTGTTGCAGTGATAATATACTTATGACCATTTGAGGATGGTGGATAAATCATCCCAATGAGATCAAAACCCCATTGATAGAAAGGTCATGGTGTAACTGTTGGGTGAAGTTCTTGAGCTGGTACATGTATCATATCTCCATGATATTGGCATTTATGGCATATCTTGACAAATTGACAAGCATCCTTCTATAAGATTGGCCAAAAGTACCCCATGCGAAGGATTTTTTTAGCTAGGTTTAATCCACTCGAATGAGACCCGCATATTCCCTCGTGAACATCATGTAAGGCTAATTTTGATTCCTCGTCGCCTAGAAACCTAAGTAGCATTCTATCAATCCCTTTGCAATACAATGTTGGGTAAGATAATATAACAGGCAGCTTGGCAAATAAAGTGGCACATTTGAGTTCTGGTTTGGTCTAAAGGTAAGAGTTGGCTTTTAAGGTAGGTAAATATAGGTCCATACCAAGGTGATTCATGTCCATTTAGGAGGAAAATTATTTCGGTATTGGGTAGGTCGAATGTCGTTTTCACCAATTATTCCACCAAGAATTCATATCTAGCATTTTGATCTGGTAGTTGTAACAATGAAGCAAGAGTAGCCATAGCATCTGCTGCTCTATTCTTGTCCCTTGGAATTTGTTCAAAAGTTATCATCACAAAATAATTTTTCCAATCATCTATAATCCTTTTATAAGGCATCAAATTGTCATCACTTGTGTTGTATTCATCATTGATTTGATTTATGACTAGTTGGGAATCTCCCCACACTTGTAATTCTATCACATTCTACTATAAAGCCATCTTGATGCCAATGAATAAAGCCTCATATTTTTCTATATTATTGGTGCATGGAAATTTTTTTTGTATGATTTAGGAATGGTGTAGCCTTGAGGTGTTATCAATAAAATGCCTTCCCCTGATCCTTGTTGAGTGTAGGAACCATCAAAATATAATTTCCATGTTTTTGCTTCAACATTGATAATTTCTGCATCAAGAAACTCTATTTGAATTGGATGCATTGAAACTAATGGATTCTTCACCAATTGATCTACTATGAATTGTCCTTTAATAGCTTTGCAGACCACATACTCAATGTCAAGTTCACTCAAAATCATCACCCATTTTGCAATCCTTCATGTTAGGGGTGTTTTGATAAGCAAGTATTTCAAAGGATCTATCTTGGCAATCAACTTGAATTTGTGCACTAGCATATAATTTCATAGTTTTTGTGAATAAAAAACCACCGCTAGGCATGCTCTTTCCATGAAGCTATAATTAAACTCACATTTGATAAAATTTCTACTTAGGTAGTAAATTGCCCTTTCCTTTCCATCTTGATCTTCTTGTGCTAACAAAACTCCTAAAGAGCGCTCTGTTGTTGAAATGTATAATACCTAAGGCTTATCCTTTATAGGTGACATTAGAATTGGTGGATTCATGAGATATGTCTTCAAAAGTTTAAAGGCTTCCTCACATTCTTTATCCCATTTGAAAATATTATCTTTATGTAGCAACCTTGTAAAAGAATGACATCTTTCTGCCAATTGATATATGAACCTTCTAATTGATTGAAGCCTTCCTTGTAATGATTTCATTTGGGTAATATTTTTGGGTGTATCCATTTCCATTATTGCTTGAAATTTTTCTGGATCCATTTCTATTCCTTTGGCTGAAACTATATATCCCAACAACTTTCCTGATTGCACCCAAATGCACACTTTTTAGGATTTAACCTAACTTTGAATTCTTCTAGCCTTATGAAGATTTTCTCTAAAATTGGTAGATTCTCTTTCCTTTCATGTGATTTAGCTAAGATCTCATCCACATAGTCTTCAACAAATGTATGCATCATGTCATGGAAAATAGTGGTCATTGCTCTTTGGTATGTAGCTCCTGCATTTTTGAGACCGAAGGGCATAACATTCCAACAAAAGGTACCACATGGACAAGTAAAAGTTGTCTTATCTTGGGCTTCAGGTGTAATTTTGATTTGATTATATCTACTAAATCCATCCACCAAGGATAACATGGAGTGTCCTATTATCAAGTCCACTATAGCATCAATACTTGGAAGTGGAAAATCATCTTCTGGACAAGAAAGGTTAAGATCTTTAAAATACATGCTTGGTCATCGATAATATGTTTGATATCCATTTTGCATAAGCAATGACTCTTATGAAATCCACTTTGAGTAGCTTTTCCAATTCGACTTTGACTAACAAAGATGTATGTAGATGCATCTTCCTCAACTTCTGCTTGACTGGTTTCACTACGGGTTTTACATTGAGATGGTGCATTATGAAATTTGGATCTAAACCTGACATGTCTGCATAAGACCATGCAAAATTAACTTGTTTTTCTTGAAATAACTTGATGAAATCTTCCCTTTCTGATGGAGTTAATGATGTTTCTAAGTGAATGATCTTGGGTTCTAAATCTATGCCAATGTTAACCTTCTCTGTGGGCTCAATTAAGATAGGAGATCTCTCATCTTCATGCTTGGGAAAGGTATCCAACCTCTCTTCCTTAGGTGCCAAAGTTAGGTTTTCACCTTTGGAAACATCCTTTATTTTTACCTTTTTAGGATCTAGCACTACCACATTATGGTTTTCACCACTAGATCTTCTCATTTTTTTACCTTTTTACTCTTTTTTTATTGTGGATTAAGAAGTTGGACACTTTCTTCCATATTTGTGCCTTAGTAGAATTCATTGGTGGAAGAAGGATTAACCACATTGAGGTATAGTGCAACAAAATTGTCATTTGGAAAAGAGAGTATATCGTTAGGCTTGGTTGAATCCCAATCAATGAGTTCGGGATGGACAAGAGTTAAAGGCTCAAAAGGGAAACTTTCATCCATGGGAGATAAGAACATGAATTCATTTGAGGGTTTGTATATTGTATCGCTTAGGATAATAACATGAGCTTCTTCAAGATGATCCATCAAAGTAGGGTCAAAATTTTCTTGACTTGACTCTGCTTGTGTTTCTTGTGGGAAATAATCGTGTATATTAAACCTAACGTTTGAATTTCCTAACCACAAAGGTATCCAAGGTTCACCTACCCATTGATTTTTACTTGTTTCCACCCTCACATTGGTCTCTTGATGTGTACTTGGTTCTTGAGTTGAAGTTGATCCTTGATCAAGAATAGGTTGTTTGTTAACATGAATATTTGGAGCATAAGTATGAATCACATCTATTTCTTTGTCATGAAAATAATCTTTGGATAGGTAATCCCATTCATACTTAGCTGAATCATCTTCACTTTCAGACTCTAACATGTGCACTTGTTCATAAGGATTCTTTTAGGTATTCGAGCTTTCTCCTTTATCATGATAGCCTATCCCCGATTTTTCATCTCGAGACCTCCAAGAAGGTTGGATGGGTTCTAGAAATCCTCTATTTATTATGATTAAAGGTCCTCTTCCTTTATAGCCCATTTTTTGCATGATTTGAAAGCCTTTACAATATTGGTCAGTTTGTATGCTCATATCTTGGACTCTTTCCATAGGTGCATTTGAACTTTCCTCATCCTTGCAAAGCCATTGCAAGACTTGATTATCCTCTTTTTATAGGGATAAAGGATTACTTTCTCTCACAAAATGAGAATTGTATTTTCTAGTTGTATGAGTGTTTGAAGGTTTTCCATGTGATCTCGGTGAAGTAGGTAGGTCAAAAAGTGAAATTGAATATTCACCCACTCCCTTTTGGTGAATTCTACATTGCTTCTCAAAGTTATGCATCATTTCACTCATACTTCTCTTATTCACTTCCTTGGCTTGTTCTCTTTCAAACCTAGATGAATTAAAACTTTCTTGACTTGGAGTAGACACGTTTATTGAAAGATTAGGAGAGCCTTCACCCATGGAACTAACCTTCTCTTTACCCTTAGTTGATGTAGATGGGTTAGTTTAATTATGACCTAAAGTTGAGTTATCCTTCAATTTTGAACTAAGGCCTTCTTCTTTAGGTTATCCAATTGTTACACTTGATGTAGCCCCTTCCCTATTCTATGGAATAAATAGCTCATGCACCGGTTTAAAAGTGTTACAATATTGAAATGGATTAGAATCTCCTCTAATGGTAATTTCTTCCCCCACGTATGGAAACTTGATACATTGATGATATGAGGAGGGAACCGCTTGCATTCCATGGATCCATGTTCTTCCCAACAAGATGTTATAAGTTAGCTTCACATCCAACACTTTACAAATAGTGTCCTTCTTTATTGGGCCCACTCGGATGGGTAGAATAACCATGCCTTTGGAATTTGTTTCTTCATCATCATATGCTTTGATAGTAATTTGCTTTTTAGGATCAATAGAAGATTCAGATAACCCTAATGCCTTGACAAGACTCAATGTGCAAATATTTAGGATAGCTCCTCCATAAATTAAGACTCTCTTGACCCTATGATTTTGGATTAAGACTTCTTTATGCAAGGGAAAATTTTGAGGATGATTGACTGACATATCATCATGTTCTAAAAATGAAAGGCAATACGGTGCAACAAGATGTCCTACCATGTTTTGAAACTTATCTTCCTCCAAGTTTATAGGAACATTAGTTTCCACAAGAGATTTTTTCAAGATCTCCTTGTGGTTGGGAGAAAGTTTCAATAACTCCAAGATAGTGATTTGTGCTAGAGTCTTTTGTAATTGATCAACCAAACTATAAGGCTTTGTTGTAGGAGGTGTTTGTTTAGCTAAAGTAGTTGATTGTGTAGGACCAATAGGTTTAGGAGCACCCCCTTGTAGGGTAATCCTTGATGCTTTCCCCCTAGTGATAGAATTGGAGGTATCCTTTTTAGGTTTTTCCTTTACCACCACAACATTAAAAACACTCTCATGTCTGGATAAGGTGTTGATAGTATTTTCATAGCTATGAGAAAAGTTAAATTTGTTTTTTTTCCTTTGGAATTGTTGCCATTATTGTTCGAATTTGAAGATTCACCTTTCTCATGATTAAAGAAGGGTGTCTTAAAGGTCGTATGGTCCTCATTTTTTGGGGGCCCTTCCACCGTGATTAATCCATTATCAATTAAATCTTGCACCACATGTCTTAGGCACATGCAATCATTTTTTTTGTGCCCCCTATCGCGATGGTATTCAAAATGGTTTGACTCATTCCACCATGGTGGCTCAAAAGGTTTAGCTTTGGGTAAATCAATGATCTTGTTGGTAATAAGGGTTCACAACACATTTTCAAGGGGTTCTCCCAAAGGTGTAAACTTCCTTATAGGTGTTGGATGAAAGAAGGGTTTGGCTTGTTAGTCGCTTGATTATTTCCAAAGTTATTGTTATTGTTGAATGGAACCTTGGGAGCTTGATTCAAATTATTAGCTTGATTTGAACTTCACGTGAGATTAAAGGGAGAAGCTTTTATGTTGTTTTCTTCCACAACCCCATTATTCACCAAACCCTTGTTAGTATTCTTGATCCAAAACTAATTGTTGTTTGGAGGAGCTTTGTTATTGTTGTTGTTGTGATTGTTGGAGGTATTGTGATTAGTTAAATTCTTGTTTTCCTTGTAAAGCTTTATCTCTCCACTTTTCAACAAAACCTCTTCCATGGTAACTCCATTCTCAATTAGGTCTTGGAATGAACGTGGGTATTGCAACCTCAACCGATAGTTCATCTTCGTATTCAAGCTATTAACAAAAATATCCATCTTTTCCATTTTGGGCACACTTCGAGGGTATCATGAAAATACCGCTCTCCATCGTTGTAAGAACAAAAGGAATCCTTCTCCACCATGTTGCTTGGTGTTACATAAGTTTATAATTGTTACCTTATGCTTAATGTTATAGGAGTAATGGGTCACAAACTTGGAAGCCAACTCTTCAAATGTGTGAATACCGGAGGGTAGTTTTGAAAACCACTCCATCATTGTTCCTCCTAGGATTCTTGGGAAAAGTCTCAATAAATATGTTGTATCATGCATGAAATCCAAGCTCAATGCACAAAATTCCCTTAAATGGTCTTGGGGATCGAATATTCCTTCACATTTATCATACTTAGGAAAGCTTGCATTTGGGGGGAATGGTAGCATAATTAGAGTTTTGTCAAATGGAAATGGACATAGTGCTTTAATAGAAAAGGGTTTAGGAGCCCCTGCTTGTTTCATGTTGTCCAATTGAGCTTGAAATAACTTAAATTTCTTGTTCATCATAGACATGAGATCATCTTCCTCTTTATTCTTCAACTTGTGAACATCATAATCATGAGGTAATTGAACCCCTTCTTGGGCTAAGTCAAAGAAATACTTCTCTTTATCCTTCTTTAGGATCTTCCCCATGATATTCATGAAGAGGTAGTTTTGTAGGGCCTCATTGATTCTTTCTTCTGTGGGTTCTTTGTCTTCTTGTTCATGGCCATCATTTAAATGAGGATATTCTTGGTTTATCTCATCATGTCTTTCTGCCCTATCACCTTGACCATGGTTTAGGTTTTGATCATCGTCATGATTATGCATGTTTTTCATATTTCAAAAGGGAAAGGCCATGTTTGGTGGCTCTTCTTATTTTCATCCTTCAATGGGTAAACGAGTTACAATAGGTTCTTCACTTGGGAAAGGAACCTCTCAAAGAAGATAAGTTCCACATGGTAACAAGGTGTTTTTGATGTAATGGGACCTAGTAAAGGCTAGCATTAACGTGATTGATCGCAAGTTGGAAAAAAAACCATAAAATCCTTTTGAAATTTGAAATTTTGACAAGATGTAAGGATTTTAACCAATTAGGGTTACAATCACAGAGAACTTCAAAGGGGATCTGAAAAAGGTACAAAGTTTTGTCCAAGCCCTCTAGAAATGCTCTCTATTTGACCCTTTTTTTTGTTTGTGGGCATCACTTCATTTAGGTCTACGTGTGACTTTGCACTGGTGTAAGCGGTAACTGGAATTATAGTATGCGTGACTCTACAGTTGGTAGGTATGATTTTTCCATTTATAATTGTTGTTTCACAACTTGTAGGTGTTACTTTCCAGTGAGTTAGGCATCATTTTAACAGTTGCAGGCGTAACTTAAGATTGTAAGCATAACAAGAATGTTTGCAGGCGTCATTTAACTTGCTGTACACATCATTTTGCTGGAAAATTTTGTTTATCACAGTTTTTAAGGATTTAAAAAGATAATGTTTGTGATCATATCTGTAGGATTTCATTCTTATCTGAAAATTAAGATACAAACACATCACACACATCAATTTTGCATCTTACTCCTAAAACACACAAAGTGTATGTTCTTGGACATTTCCACGGGTTTTACAAAAGAAATTCTTCCAAGCAATTTACCTAAGGTCAAATTTGTCTTTTAAACATGGCTCTAATAAGGTAGATTGCTAATTTATCCAGGTTGTAGTTAACACCTCCATTCTAAACCATGAAGAGTCTCTTATACCCTCATTACAAGGGCTTCCCACATGCACGAAAGTATGATTTTGCGCAATCCCGAAGGACTACTCGAGGAAGTGAAGATTCTCAACACAGCTTAGTCACTTAAACCCTTTGGGGATGAGTGAATTTGATTATAGTGGGTCAGATAGTATCACAAATTAAGTGATTTTATCCCACTTGGGTCATTCCCTCTCACCACCTTCGTAAAGGAATACTCGGGAGGCAGGCCCTCTATGTATCTAGCATGTTCATGAAAAAGCAAAAATTGAATTTAGTTAAGTAAGTTTGGGAATTTGATTCACTCAAAGAGTGAAGAGCATATCCCTATCACTCTCCTTAATTCCAAACACTTCAATCACACTTGTTCATTTTTAACCTCTTGATAAGGAGGTTTTTATAAATTTAAATGTGTGGTTCAATTTATCCCTTTCTTTGTACCACCCAAACTCAACACTTTTGGCTTTTTGATCAACTTTGAAAAGTTGAGAGCATATACCTAATGTTTTGTTTGAGTGAAAAATAATAGGTTGGCCCTATTAAGCTAGATTTAAATGAAAATTCCACAATTTAATCAAAGCAAGCTTGTTAAGTGAAATACCTCATTCGATGCTAGCAAAGGCTAGGCGCATTTTTGAGATTTTTGCTTTGTTTTTTCTTTTGCTTACTCACCTAGTTTCTATAGTTCCCTCTCCGTATCCTCCAACAAGTTAGTCAATACCACAACCAAAGTGAAGAAAAACAAATTTAATTGACAACAAAAATTAAGTTTCTTTCTAAATTTGCAAGAATTCTCGTAAGAAACTTTTAACAATGAACTCAATTAAGGGATGGAAATTTCTTTTTGTATGCATTCAGAACTTTGACATAATGACCATACAAAATTTCTTCTCCCTCTAGACTTTCTAGGATGTTTGCATTATGAATTTGTTTAGAATGCTTTTTTTGGAGCCCTACCTCTTTGCTTTCCCTTTTGATCCTCAGCTTTGGTTTCTACACTTTTAAATGTTTGTCCATCTGCAGAAAAGAGAAAAAAATAGAGTTAGCATTTGGGAAAGATTAATCTGCAAGCAAAATTACACAGACATCTATACGCGTCATTTTACAGCTAATAAGCGTCGCTTTACTTCTATCTATGCATTACTTTGCACTGCCTTAAGCATGACTTTGCATTTACCTAAGCATTATTTTGCAATTATTAGGCATGACAATTTAAATCAAAAGTGATGCAAAGAAGTTTAAATGTGGTAAAATAAACTTGAAAAGTGACAAAAGACAGATAATAGGTTTTATTTCCCGACTGATAGGCGTTGAAAGAAGTTAGACAAAATATTAGAAGGAATATTTAGGCGTCGGTTCGCTGCGTGTAGGTGTCATTATATAGCTGGTAGGCATCATTTGACATGTAATTTGCAAAATAAACATGAAATGAAGCCAAAAACCTGAAAAACATTAACAAAAACGGTGATTAGAAGCCTAAAGCCCCACAGTGGGCGCCATTTGTGTATGTAATTTTTACACCTTCATGAGATTATTTTATTTCAATTAATTATACGGAAGAAAAACAACAATTAAACTAAGAATTGACAAGAAATCATTAAGCATCTCATGGCTTCTCTATCTAGGCATGCTAATAGAAAGATCTTAGCTAAAATCTCTACTAGCGACAGTCCTAGAATGAGAAAATGATAGTTGATATTCCTATCCAGTTCATAATTCTCTCAAATCATCAAAATGATTCACTCAAATGCTCAAATGCTCTCACAAAATGCTTGATATTGCTCTCACAAATGCTTTGATCTCTCTAAAAATGCCTACAGTGTAGATGTTATGCATTCGAATGTCTAGGATATGTTATGCTTACAAAATGATCTCTATTTATAGGATTTTCCAAGGGTAGGGGGTAGAGTTAATTGATCATGGTTTAACCTTGGTTGAGTGATAAGCTTTCAAATTAGGGGAAAATTTAAATGATTGTCTCAAAGGTTGGGACAATATGAGTGGAGGAGATTGCAAAGATTAAATGAGTGGTTGAGATTGCTAAGTTTGGAGTGATCCATGTGCTTTGCCTTCTCAATTCTCATTGGTTCCTCAAAAATTCTTGTTGAAAGATAATAAGATTTAATTCATTCAATCAATTAATTAAATTAGCCATGTAGGGGAATAGGTTGGATTTGATTTTTGATTTAAAATATATAATTAATTGATTAAAATCAATTATGTAGTTTGATTAATCCCTTTAGGCTTATATTTAATTAATTAATGTCATTGGTAATCGATCCTTTGATTAAATTTGATTCGTCCCAATTTGATTTAATAAATGTCCATTTGATGTGATTAAGTCCATTTAAATTTATTTAGAGCAATTTGATGAGATTTGATGAAAATTGCAGATTTGATTGATTAGGAAACACCTAACCAAATTTATGTGTCTATAGATATCAAGAAGGGAAATAGATAAGAGAATCATTCAAAGAAAAAAAAATTCATCTATTGGTTTACTGGAGTTAGTGTACGTTTATATTTGTGATCCTAGTAGGACAATAAGTTTTCAAGGTGAGAGATATTTTATACTTTTCATTGATGACTATTCAAGATTGACTTGGGTTGCATTTCTTAGAGAAAAATTAGAAGCATTTGAGAAGTTTAAACTATTCAAGGCTAGAGTTGAAAATTATTGTGGTACACAAATTAAATTTTTGAGATTTGACAAAGGAGGAGAGTTTACCTCTGATGTGTTTGGAAGTTACTATGAAAAATATGGCATTAAGAGACGATTTTCAGTGACTAGAACACTAGAGCAGAATGGTGTAGTGGAAAGAATGAACCAAAAAATTTAGGAGGCAACAAGAACCATGTTGAAGTAAGTGAGTCTACCAAATTTCTACTAGAGAGAAGCAATAAATATTGTTGTGTATACTTTGAACAATGTTCTATACAAAAGTAAATATGGAAATATATTATATGAGTTATGGCATGGGAGAGAACGTACAATTAAGTACTTCAAAATCTTTGGAAGAAAATGTTCAATTTGGAAAGATAAATATAATCTTGGCAAGTTTTATAGTAGAGAAAATGAAGGTATATTTTGGGGGTACTCCACAAGAAGAAAGGCTTACCAGTGTTACAATAAAAGACTGAACAAAATTGTGGAAAGTGTGAATGTGAAGGTTGATGAGGATTTTCAGAAGACATGTGAGAGACATATTGATTATGAATCTGATACAGAGGACAAAGGAAAAGACAATAAGAAAGATGAGGAGGAGAATCAACTAACACTGACATCTATAGCTAAGAAACCAAGGCATGTACTGAGAAATCATTATGAGAATCAGATTATTGGTGATAAGAATATAGGAGTTGTTACCACAAGTATAGCAACATAATACCATGCTTTATTGTGTCTACTTTCAGAAGTTCACCCTTAATATGTAGAAGAAGCATGCAATGATATAAATTAGGTAAATTCTATGAAGGAAGAATGTGATCAGATTGAGAAGAATTAGACTTGGGAACTTGTGCTCAGAGTGATAGAAAAGAATGTGATTGGTACTAAGTCAGTGTATCAACATAAGTTGGATGAGAATCATAAATCGATAAGAAACACGACAAGACTAGTTTGCAAAGGATATACTCAAATTGAATGAATTGACTTCGAGGAGACTTATGCTCCTATTGCTCAGATGGAGGCAATTAGAATATTTTTGGCATTTGTAGCACAAAAGGATGTCAAGATTTATTGGATGGATGTAAATTCAACATTTTTGAATGGAAAGCTAAAGGAAGAAGTTTACATTGAGAAACTAGAAGGTTTAAGATAAGAAGAAGAACCAGAAGCAGTATGCAAATTGAAGAAGGCATTATACGGTTTGAAGCAGGCACCAAGAACCTGATATAGCAGATTGGATAGACATTTTATTGGATATAAGTTTCAAAAAGGCTCCGCAGACAACAATCAGTATTACAAGAAAGATTTTGATCAGATTTTGATTATTCTTACGTATGTTGATGATATTGTTTTTGGAGGCATGGATGATTTGTGCAAAATAATTGCAGAAGAGATGCTAAAAGAATTTGAGATGTCTATGATAGAAGAGTTAAATTTCTTCCTTGGATTGTAGGTAAATCATAACAACAAAGGCATTTTCATTTCTCAATCCAAGTATGTCAAGGAATCATTAAATAAGTTTGGGTTGGAGAATTCCAAATAGGTATGCACTCCAATTATTATCGGTTGTAAGCTAACTAAGGAAGATGAGTCACTAAAAGGATATGCAAGTAAATATAGATCAGTGACTGGTAGATTATTGTACCTGATTGCTACTAGCCTAGACATTATGTATGTAGTATTTCTGGCAGCCAGATTTCAATAAGAACTGAAAGAATCACATGCTATGGTAGTGAAAGGATTATTCAAATATTTGAAAGGAATATAAGAGTTTGGTTTGTGGTATCCAAAAGGTCTAGATTTTACACTGATAACTTATACCGATGCAAATTGGGTAGGATGTTTGGATAAATTAAGAAGTACTAGTGGTGGAGCTTACTTTCTTGTCTCCTAGTTAGTTTCTTGGTCAAGCAAGAAGTAGGATTTTGTAACTTTATCAACCCATGAATCTGAATACATTGCAATATCCTCATGTTGTACTCATGTATTATGGATGAAATAGACCTTGAAGAATATAGGAGTTTCATTTGAAGAACCAATTTTGATCATGTGTGATAATACCAGTGCAATAAGTGATGAGACCATTTATTGTCTCTATTATATTGATCTTAATACTCTGTTTTAAGTATTACCAAAACATTTGTGGGCTTATAATTAGTTGAACTTGTGTTAAAGTACACTTAGAACCGTCAAACCCATGGGTAGATAGTTATGTCATGTTTTGCCAATATTATATATATTGTAATATTTCATATAGTAATCAGAATGTGTGTTCTAATATTTGGATCAATTTGATTAATTTTACTTCTATGAATATTTCTGCATGATAACTAACCTGTTAGGAAGTAGGAGCAGCTTGAGAGTGGTCAAAAAAATTTAAAAGAGAACGTTGAGATCCAGCTGCAATGGGTAACCATCATGGCACCAGAAGACACTGCTACTACAAAAGAGGAGCCACTGTTCCAGAAATGTAGGAATGTAGCATTGCTATAATGCCTCTGCACTCATCATCATGTTGAATCGGTTGCCCAAACTTTATTGCATATGTCGTGGGCTATTACGTTTCCCTTTCTTCTCTGGCATGATTTCAGTCAAATATTTTCTTTTCTATTTTGGAATAAAGTGTCGATCCTCTATTTATAGGGATTTGACCGTTAGTTTGTAAGTTCATAAATTTCTGGGAATACATTGTTGCATCTTGCACATCAAGTTAAATTCCAATTTTATGTATTGTTCTTATGTAATCAGTTTTTGAAATATAATGAAGTGATTTTTGGCTTACCTTCTATGTTAGTAGATTAGTAGAAGCCAACCAAGGGGGGCCACTTGGAAGGTGGATTAGAATAGGGTAGAGTAGATTTACTTTTAGCATCCCCAACATTTTAGATAGAAGATTATGGTTTCTTACTGCAGCATTGTACTTTGTGAATGTTCCTGTAACACTTGCAAGGATAGTTATAGTGAATGCTCTAGGTTGAAAGAATAGGCTTAAGTAGAGTTTACAATTTCCAACATTCATTTTAGTAAGGAGTAAGTATGTTTACTTTCCTACAGCACTAGTGTAGATTTCTTCCATGCATTTTACCTTCCTACAACATAGGTAGAATGACTCTTTAAGGGACTTAGTGCACATACTGTGCCATACCATTTCAAGTATACGTCCCTGGGTTGACAAATTAAATGCACCTCATGGTGGGAGAAGTAATCCTTAGATTGAATAAACTATTCCTAACAGAGGCTTTGGGCATGATTACTAAGCACCTATTATGAGGCGGTTCATTTTTGGCGTCATTTTCAGGGATGGTGTCAAGCTGAGAACCTTTCTAAGTCATCTTTTTCATTTCTAGCTAGCTTTTAGATAGTGGTTTGTAGTCCTAAATTTGCTTCACAAGTGTGAATAATTCATTTGCATGCATCGAAGAGGAAGAAGACAAGATGAATATGACAGATTTCTTCCAGGAGAGTCTACGAATTTGAACGAAGAAGTTGAGTTACCTTTTTTTAACACATGTCCTAAATTTCCTGCAACATCTTCCTCTGGAGTAGAGCCTTTTGATATAAGTGATCTTTGACCTTTTGCTGAAATTTTGGCTAGCTTTCTCGATAATTGCAGCCCAAATGCACCTGTTGTTAACAATCCTGTAGCTAATATTCCTTTCCAGCAGCAACTCCAGTTCCAAATACCTCCAGTAATGGCACAACCTACTTTCCCATTTCCACTTACGAGCCTTATAAATAATGCTAATCTCAAAAATATATCCACTGCCGCACTTCCAAAGTTTTATGGCCTGATAACTGAAGATCCTGACACCTTTTTGTTTGAGTTCGACATCCTCTGTCGTAGCTTTGACTATAACACTCATGCCCATAAACTCAAACTATTTCCAGCAACACTAAAAAATTCAGCCTTACGATGGTTCATGGGCTTAGGAGCTAATGCAGCAGGCACCTGGGATGAGATGCAAACTTTGTTTCTGCAAAAATACAAAGAGTTTTGCAAGGGGAGTGAACCAAGGGGAGATGAAATTTTTCAAATGTCGCAAAAGGAGGAAGAAACCTTGGAGGATTATGTTTCACACTTCTTGTACACAATGCAGAAGAATCCCCAACATGTGTTGGCAGAGGATTCACAGAAACTAGTCTTCTTAAGAGGAGTAAACGACAACTGTCTGGAAGCACTGGACCTCATGGATGGTGGAGAAATATCCCAATCTTCTTGGGATGACCTCAAGAAAATCTGTCTCAACTATTCTTGATCAACTGTGAAGAAAGGCAGAGGATATCAGTCCACAATCACTAAAGGGATCAATTTGGGCATTTCCAAGCTGGAGATATCTAACTTGCTTGCAGATTTCAAGCAAGCCATTATTAATGATGTTGCTACACATCTCGACACCATGACTTCCAAGAAGAAGCATGCAGACGTTGAATCGCAGTTAGTTGAGTACTGTCCTCACTATCGTAAACAAAAGAAAGACTACGGATGCAAGCTGGTGGTGAACCTGTAGAATCAACATTTTCCTACTGAGTACATGAAGATAGAAGGAGATGACAAGAAAGTGTTATTTGTTGCTCAATGTCGAACATTGGCTTTAAGACAAGGTATGCCTTAGGACCCTTTGCAATTTTCAAATCCTTATAATAATCAATGGAAAAACCAAAGTTATCAGAATCCTTAGTACTCTCAGCCTGCTTGG
The DNA here is from genome assembly GCA_018584345.1 of Thuja plicata. Lineage (NCBI taxonomy): Eukaryota > Viridiplantae > Streptophyta > Pinopsida > Cupressales > Cupressaceae > Thuja > Thuja plicata. The sequence goes on along the minus strand of MU226779.1, from coordinate 1,964,000 downwards.
AATAACCAGTGGCCTAACCAACAAAATAACTAGTGGCCTAACCAAAAAAATAACCAGTGTCCTCAGCCTCAGAATCAATGGGAACCACCATAAGGGAATTGGAAGCAAAATAGCCAATGGAGGGGGCCTCCACAGTGGCCTAACCAAAAATCTGGATTCTCCACAGTTACCACCTCCAGTGCCTCCTCCTGCAATAATGCCACCTCCTGCAGCCACCGATCCTAATCCAAAGCCAACCCAATTACCTTCTCAGCTGTAGTCTAATCCTAACAACAAGCAATAATAACAACCAATGTATACCACTGATACTCAATAGTACCCTGCCTATGCACTAGAGATATATGATATCCATTTGAGGTCTGGTACAACTCTGCTTGCACTTGAACATCCTATTATCACAGAAGTTGCAGACACTCCTGAAGCATCAACACCACTTCCAGAAGATACACTGCAAAATACCACCCAATCAACTCATATATCCAGCAAAACTGATGTTCAAACCTCAGTTGATCCTCCTTTTCCACATAGGCTTAACATAGAACAACCTATATCCTGAGAAGAAATGCCATTTGATATTCTTGAGAAGCTGAAAAACATGCACATCCAAATCCCTCTGTTCCAAGATATCAAAGATGTTCCTCTCTATGGAAAAGCTATTAAGGAAGCATGCCTTAAAAATCCTAGAAGGAAGAAGAAGGACCCTCAAACAGTCCATGTTATAGGGAAACTTGCGAATATCATGTTGGGAAAGGTAGTTATACCCAAGTATTTAGACCCTAGAAGCCCAGTAGTTGATTTGATAATTAATGGACACTCTGTGAAAAATGCTTTAGTGGATTTGGGAGCAGCCATAAATGTAATGACCAAAGACACAATGCATAAATTAAGTATAGAGGGCTTGAGAACAACTCTAACAGTGTTACAACTTGCTGATAGTTCAACTGTCACTCCGGATGGTCTTATAGAGGATATAGTAGTGACCTTGGAATCATGGGAATACCCTGCTGATTTTCTCATCTTATCACCTAAAGTAAACTTTGTTGGCTATTCAGTCATCCTAGGGAGACCCTGGTTAGCCACCACTGATGCAAAATTAGTTGCAGATTAGGAAGCATGACAATTTCAAATGGTCAAGTAATAAAGAAACTAGCAACGTATCCTCCTGCCCAACCCCAACTAGACTTGGGAGATCCTATTTGGCTAGATTTGGGAGATGAGGAAGAAGAGCTCAACTCTGTTGCTCAGCTCATGATGTTGCACATATAATCTTTTCTGAAAATGCAAGAAGAAGATGATGTAATACATAGCATTCTTACCAATGAGTGTGTAGTAGCAAAGGATGTTTCTGAAAGTTCTATTTTATAGCTATGTACCTATGAGGACTGTGTCTTTCCAGCAAGCCCTGAGATAATTAATCAATTAATACCATGTGAAGTAGCTACAAGCCTAGTACCTGAAGTGTCAATGGTAGAGCTAACAACCACTGTGAAACTTTCCCCTGGTCACAATCTCCATGTAAACAACAAGTTGTTGCCACCATAATTGGCATTGTTAACCAAACTCTTGTGTAAGAATGAAAAATCCTTTGCTTGGGATTATGTAAATATGATAGGTATTAACCCTAAACTCTGCACCCATAGGATCTACATCAATGATGGCAGTCTACCACTCCGTCAACCTCAAAGAAGAATAAACCCAGCCTTGCGAGAAATAGTCAAAATTGAATTGCAAAAGTTGCTAGATGTTGGTTTCATCTATCCAATCTCTGATAGCAAGTGGGTATCACCTTTGGTCATTGTACCTAAGAAGAGAGGAAAATGGAAAATATGTGTGGATTACCAGGAATTGAACAACATCACAAAGAAGGATCATTTTCCTTTACCATTTATTGATCAAGTCCTAGACACTTTGGCTGGTAAGAAGTACTTCTCCTTTCTAGATAGATACAACGGTTAAAATCAGATCATCATTGCTCCAAAAGATCAAGAGAAGACCACATTCAAATGCCCTTGGGGAACATATGCTTATTTTGTATTACCATTTAGCTTATGCAATGCACCAGCTACTTTCCAGAGATCTGTAATCAACATTTTTGCTGACATATCACATGATTGTATGGAAATATACATGGATGAATTCACTACATTTGGTGTCACCTTTGAGGAAGCCCCGAGGAACTTGGAAAAAGTAATAATCAGATCTCAAGAACACAACCTATCTCTCAATAATGAGAAATGTTTTATGATGATGCATGAAGGTGTAGTGTTGGGACATTTTATCTCCGAAGCTAGAATCCAGGTAGACCCTACAAAAATAGAGGTAATTCTCACACTACCTATCCCTACAAAGCAAAAATATGTTAGATATTTCCTATGACATGCTGGCTATTATAGGAGGTTTATCCAAAATTTTAGTCAAATAACTAGTCCTTTGTATACTTTGCTTACCAAAGAGGCTGAATTTGCTTGGACAAAGGTCTGTGATGAATCCTTCCTGCAGCTCAAGTCCCTTTTGACAACTGCACCAATACTTAGGGGCCTGACTGGTCTTTTCCATTTCACATACATACAGATGCTTCTGACTATGCAATAGGTGTTGTCCTAGGACAAAAGTCCAGTAACCTTGAAAATATAATTTACTACATTAGTAAGAGCCTCCATGGACAAAATTTAAACTATACAGTGACTGAAAAAATAATTACTAGCAGTAGTTTATGCTCTGAACAAATTATGCCATTATGTAACCGGTTATCCCATCTTTGTTCATACTGACCATGCAACAATTAAGTATCTCATGAACAAACCTACCATCACATGCAAGCTAGCAAGATGGCTTCTTCTTTTGTAGGAATTTGACATTACCATCATTGACAAGCTTGGGAAGGTGAATGTGGTAGCTGATTATCTATCCAGAATCCACCATGCCAAAGAAGATACTACTCTGATAGATGATACATTTATGGATAAGCATTTATTTCATATTGCTGTCCATAATCCGTGGTATGCTAATATAGCTAATTACCTTGTAGCCAATAAAATGCCCACACATTTCTCTTATAAGGATATGAGACTGCTTATAGAGAAAATATTCCACTTCTATTGGATTGATAACATACTATTTTACACTGGACCTAACCAAGTAATGCGGAGATGTGTGCGAGAAGATGAGACATATGACATTCTCCATGCATGTCACAATGAGCCATGTGGGGGACACTTTGCAACAAAAGGACAACCCTAAAGATTTTAACAATTGGCTACTACTAGCCTACACTTCACAAGGATGCAACCAGTTACACAAGGAAATATGATAAATGTCAGAGAATGGGCCGACCAACAAGATCAGATGAAATGCCCCTCAATCCATAGGTGGTGGTAACACCATTTGACAAATGGGGCATGGACTTCATTGGTCCAATAGAACCTCCATCTAATAGGAAGTCATACATCCTAGTGTGCACTCATTATCTAACCAAATGGGTTGAAGTAAAATCCATGAAGCATGCCCGGGATCATAAGGGTGCATAATTTTTCTTTGACAAAATTTTCACCAGATATGGAGTACCAAGGGAACTTGTTACTTCAAGGCACTCAATTCACTTCCAATCTGATAATAGAGCTCATGAAGGAATATAATATAAGACATCGGAAGTCAAGCCCCTATCATCCTCAGGCCAATGGACATACCGAAGTTACAAATCGGGAAATTGAAGCCATCTTAACAAAAATAGTTCATTTGCACCGCCGAGATTGGAGCAGCAGACTATTAGAAGTTGTCTGGGTGTATAGAAGAACCTAGAAAACCACCATAGGGTTCACTCCATTTGAGATGTTATATGGAAAAGCAACAATGCTACCCATTGAATTTGAACACAAAACTTTGCGAATAACACTGGAGTTAGATATTGATCTTCCTGCAGCACAGAAAGAGCGATTGTTGCATCTCAATTCCTTGGATGAAATGTGCAAATCTGCCTTGGAACACAATGAAATAGTACAAAAGCAAAGGAAAAAGTGGCATGACTCACATATTAAGAGCAAGCAGTTTCAAGTTGCGATTGGGCATTACTATATGATTTCAGATTCAAAGAAATACCATGCAAGTTGTAGACAAGATGGTTGGGCCCATATGAAATAAACCATGTCTTCACCAATGGAGCCATCTAGTTGACCACAATTGACCCAGTACACTTCAAGCTATTAGTCAACGGACATCGGCTAAAGTTTTATCACTAGCCTCAAACAAAAGAAGACTTCCTGCAACATTTCCGACAACAAGTTTCAAAAGAGGAACATGTAACATTTCCTGTAGCAGAGGGTGCAAACCTTCTTCCTGCAACTCTTCAATAGAATTCCTTCAAGCATTTCCATAATAAAAACTTCATGTTTACATTAAGTTCACTTCTCCACTCACTTTCTAAATTTTTCTTTCCAACTCATTTCATTTCTTTATCTTCCACCCATCCACCTTCCACGTCATCACCATTTTCCCCTTCTTTGCTTCAAATAAGAGCCAAGTACACTGACGCAAGCCACCGCCGCCATCATTCCACTCTCGCCACTTTTTTCTAGAATGTGCAATGATCGAATGACAGGTATAAGCTTTTCAATTTTTTTTCCCATTTTTAGCACATAGATTTCAATGATTATATCTAGTACTGCAATAAATGTATTATCACAACATTAAGCTAGTTCCATACCTCGTGCCAAGTATGCCAAGTGGGGACACTTTTCAATGTTTTGTAGGGGGCAGGGAAGTGTACTAATTCCTAAAATGTCATTTCTATTTACTCCTAAAATATTTAACGTCACCTCAAATCTATACTTTGCCCTTGTCTCATTAAAATCCCATTGCTATATCCCACAACTCTCATACCTTTATTCCCAATTATCCCTGATTGTTATATTTGATGTGACCTACAATTAAATTATGTGGCAACTCGTAGTTAGAGCTATAATTTCTCCTATTAAAACACATCATCATTGTTCATGTTAAGAATAACATAGGAATGCAGAAGAAGGTCCATAGTTTTAAATTAGTCTGAAAATCAAGAAGGAATAAGGCATTACAAAGCCAAAAATTTGAAAAAAAGTGGCAAGCACAGATGGGAGGGCAGTTGTAGAGACATGAGTCGGTAGTACATGGTGTTTTACTTTCAGATGTTAAAGTAGTAAGGAGGTTTAATGCATGTGGCTGGTTAGGATATTTCTTAAAATTAACAGAGTTTGATGAAGACGCGGTAACTGAATTTGCAAATACATTTGAGGAAGGGAAAGCAACAGTATGGGAATTGACAGTGGTCGCCATAGAAGAACGGATAGATGAAGTAACCGGGTTAGCAATGGTTGGGGAGCACTACCCCAATGTGCATGATGCCAGATCAGCTAGGGCCTAGTTTACCCTACCAAGTGACCCTCCTCTGGAGATTACCAAGCAAGGGTGTAAAAGAATGTCTATCCCTCCGCCATATAATGAATTGGCCACACATATTATCAGGTATTTTACATGTGAAGGAAGATTTTCTAATTTGAACGCACATCACTTTAAATTACTTAGTTACTGTAACAATGTAAAATTGATAATGTTACCTAAATGTAATAGATAAAATGGCTAAGGTATAAAAATGATTGATTTGATTTATAGATTGATTGTGAATTGATTATCTTGAAATGTAAAGTGTTGATGTGTAAATTATCCTTTAAGTTGCCTAGAATGTATTTAATTATTTTAACCTTGATTGAATTTAATTGATTATGTATTGCAATTGTGATTAAAGAGAAGATAAGATGTTCCTTTTTGTCCTCAAATGCACAAATGGGAGATCCAAATTGATCAACCCCAAAGAAGGGTTAATGCACAAATGAATCAACTATTTGGAAGGGAGAATAAAAAAGGAGATACCTTAAATTCTATTAATTATATGCATAGAAATGATATATGACAATAATTGAAGAAGTAGGAGAAATGCACTAACCTTGAAATATTGCAGATCCAAGAATGCTATTTTTTGAGGTCTGTATTGAGTTTCTAGAAAAACTGAAAGTTGATCCCGAACCGGAACGCAAAGACGAACAAAACCCAGAAATATTTTTCTATTTCAATGTCTTCTTATGAAAAAGGTCGACCTTGACCCACAAATGTCAACCCTGGCCCAATAATGTCAACCTTGACCAGTACAGGTCCGAAAGTGACTATGTTCACGGATCTCGGAAGTTTGTCGAAAAGGCTATCCAGATCTAGTCTCAAATCAACTGTTTTGTACCTGTACCTACAAGAAAAAGGAGATTGTTTGTTGGGGGGGGGAGGGGTTTGCCTTGGTCAAACCCTGGTTTTGGAATTAACCTTAGATATATGTAATTGAAATTGCATAAATGGACAAAGTAAATTCATAAATTCACCTTGCTTGTAAAAGTCCTTGTGGAGGATTCGAATACTTGAATCCACAAGTATGCTTCAAAATGTGGAATGTAGAAAGGTAGGATGTCTTCAATCTCTTACTCGTAGATCTCAAACAACAAGTCTTGAATGGGTTCTTGAATTTGGAAGAGGCTTGGAAGAAGGTGGATGGAGAGATCACCAAAAGGGCACCATGTAGTTCAATCCTTCAATAGCCTCCAATGGATCTCCTTCATGAGAATGGATACTTGAATGAACGGATGCTTGCTTGAAATCTTAATTGATTGCTTGATCTCAATTAGGAATGCTTGATCACAATTAGAAGACTTCTTGTTTCTCAATCTTGCTTAGAGAAAATGAGAGAGAAAGCTTCCCTTTTATATGGAATTAGGGCACAATCTTCCAAGGAGGCCTACATAGGAGGATTAAATTCCCATTAAAGCCTTTACCCCTAGGAGAGGACCTATATTAAATATAATTTATGAATCAACGCTTTAGAACCCAAAACAGCCGACGCGGAAGCGGGAAATACTTTTTGCAAAGGCCAACCTCCAAAATCTGTGAGACCCCAGGATCTGAACCCTGGGTCAAGGTTGAGGTCGACCCTGACCTAGGTTAGGGTCAAGCTCAACCTTGACCTAGGTCAGGGTCGAGGTTGACATAGACCTAAAAGGTCAACCCTGACCCTGAAGCCCAGAATCACCAATCTACAGTCCAGAATGCAGAAATCAGGCTAAACAGGAGTGGAAAGAGGGACAGAACAGGGGGGAAGCCATGTCAAGATCAGGAACC
>MU226779.1:1938734-1952741 GCA_018584345.1 Thuja plicata | reverse complement strand
AGGAGGAACCCTTAAAGCGTCATCTTCATCATGAGATGAGTGAGAAGAGTTATGCTCCATGGAAGGATTAGAATCATGAGTTATCAAATTATCATCTGGGATCCTAAGGAAAGGAGAGGAAGACTCGAGGTCAAAGGAACCCATAAGTCTACAACTTCTTCTAACCGGGATACTATAAGTAGGACTAGATGTGGTAAAGCTCATACACCAATACAATGCAAATGAACTAACACAAAATTTGGATCTATTGAATTGAAATATAATTTGAAAGAAAATGCAAGATCTAGCATAAACAATATAAATCTAACACCAAAAAGAAAGAGTTGTCTATCGCGGGTTCACCAAAATGTAACAATGTAAAATTGATAATGTTACCTCAATGTAATAGATAAAATGGATAAGGTATAAAAATGATTGATTTGATTTATAGATTGATTGTGAATTGATTATCTTGAAATGTAAAGTGTTGATGTGTAAATTGTCCTTTAAGTTGCCTAGAATGTATTGAATTCTTTTAACCTTGATTGAATTGAATTGATTATGTATTGCAATTGTGATTAAAGAGAAGACAAGATGTTCCTTTTTGTCCTCAAATGCACAAATGTGAGATCCAAATTGATCAACCCCAAAGAAGGGTTAATGCAGAAATGAATCAACTATTTGGAAGGGAGAATAACAAAGGAGATACCTTAAATTCTATTAATTATATGAATATAAATGATATATGATAGTAATTGAAGAAGTAGGAGAAATGCACTAACCTTGAAATATTGCAGATCCAAGAATGTTGTTTTCTGAGGTCTGTATTGAGTTTCTAGAAAAACTGACAGTTGCTCCTGAACCGGAATGCAGAGACGAACAAAACCCATAAATATTTTTCCGTTATGATATCGTCTTATGAAAAAGGTCGACCTTGACCCACAAATGTCAATCCTAACCCAATAATGTCGACCCTGACCTGCACAGGTCTGAAAGTGACTCTGTTCGCGGATCTCAGAAGTTTGCCGAAAAGGGTATCTAGATCTGGTCTCAAATCAACTATTTTGTACCTGTACCTGCAAGAAAAAGGAGATTTTTTGTTGGGGGGAGGGGTTTACCTTGGTCAAACCCTAGTTTTGGAATTAAACTTAAATATATGTAATTGAAATTGCAGAAATGGACAGAGTAAATGCATAAATTCACCTTGCTTGTAAAAGTCCTTGTGGAGGATTCGAATCCTTGAATCCACAAGTATGCTTCAAAATGTGGAATGTAGAAAGGTAGGATGTATTCAATCTCTTTCTTGTAGATCTCAAACACCAAGTCTTGAATGGGTTCTTGGATTTGGAAGAGGCTTGGAAGAAGGTGGATGGAGAGATCACCAAAAGGCACCATGTAGCTTCAATCCTTCAATAGCCTCTAATGGATCTCCTTCATGAGAATGGATACTTGAATGAATGGATGCTTGCTTGAAATCTTGCTTGATTGCTTGATCTCAATTAGGAATGCTTGATCACAATTAGAAGACTTCTTGTTTCTCAATCTTGCTTAGAGAAAATGAGAGAGAAAGCTTCCCTTTTATATGGAATTAGGGCACAATCTTCCAAGGAGGCCTACATATGAGGATTAAATTCCCATTAAAGCCTTTACCCCTAGGAGAGGACCTATATTAAGTATAATTTAGGAATCAACACTTCAGAACCCGAAACAGCCGACCCGAAAGCGGGAAATACTTTTTGCAAAGGCCGACCTCCAAAATCTGTGAGACCCTAGTATCTGAACCCTGGGTCAAAGTTGAGGTCGACCTTGACCTAGGTTAGGGTCGAGGTCAACATAGACCTAAAAGTTTGACCCTGACCCTGAAGCCCAGAATCACCAATCTGCAGTCCAGAATGTAGAAATCAGGATAAACAGGAGTGGAAAGAGGGACAGAACAGGGGGGAAGCCATGTCAAGATCAGGAACCCATTCAAGGCTCTTGCCATGACCCCAAACCACTTACTCAGAAGGCTAAAGACATCTACAATGGAAGTTCTTCCATTTTCCAACTATACAGTTACGTAAGGCATAATCTTCCAATGAATGTTCCCAATTTCTTGTATAATATGCTATACATCAGTGCTGAGGAAACCCATAAAGGAAATGTCAATTCTGTCACCCACCATGCCCTGATCAAATTGCCAATAGAGAAATCTCTTAGGGATGTCTCTCCTTTAGCATGGTCATAATTTGTCCATCATAAAAACCTGAAACCTCAAGTTGACCCTAATGTGCAATCTAGCCATGATGATGCAATACCCATTGGCCCAACTGTTGAACAAGACACCCAAGGGACAAAAACTAAAAATCTACAAGAAAGTATTCCTTTGCCTGCTCATATGAGCAATGTACCTACTTCTTCCCAAACAAAAGGAAAATGGAAATTAGAGGGAGAGACTTCCATTCCTGCAGCCAAGCCACAAAACTCTACAGCCTCAAAGGGGAAGAAAATAAAGTTGGTTCATGCAGCAGTTACTCTTGCAACAGAGAGACCAAAGAAGGTTATTAAGGAGAAGGTTGTGGAGATTGAAGAAAACACTGTACGAAGAAGCCTTGGAATGAGAGGACAAATCCCTAAAGTATCCTCAGAAACCCAATCTATTTCCCCCAAGCAATCTAATGAAAAGCCTCATGTAGAAATTATTCTGGATGATTCCCCAAATCAGTCTGAAATTCCAGACATTTCTTAAAATCCAAAAGAGACATGTGAAGCTGAACCTGATGTATTCCAAAATAACCCCCAAGAAAGTCATTAGGATATCTCAAATAGCAATGAGGAGGATGCCTCAATAACTCATCAGTCAGCCTGCTCAGAGACTGCCCTAGTTCCCTATAAAAGAACCTGGTTAACAAGTTTCCTAGAACAATCATGGAAGGAACAGAGGAGGCAAAATAACTAGGCAGAAGATTGTGGCCCAATCACTTTGCAGATGCTTCTCTTTGGATTATATAATAAATTTGTTTTGACAACAACCTTATGGGGAGAAGAGAAAAATAAAATGAAGAAGGTAATAACAAAGCAAGGGGAAGAGATTGTAGATTTAAAAGAAAAATTGGCAAGACAAAAACAAAAGATCGATCATGCCCTTAAGTTGGTTGATCAAATAATTACTTGTAGGCCACCACCTAGGGTTTATGCCATCTGTTTGAAAGAACAGTTCCTCTTATTCCAATTAATGATGACCCTTAAAGACATAGACTCTGAGTTTAAAATAACTCAAGAATTTTTTGGCCTATACCAGACCCTTCCCTCAAGGCAGCAAAACTTACTTTGTGAACTGTATATACATAACTTCATTATCCCTGCAGAAACTGAGTGGAACCCTCTACTTTACATAAGGGATGTACACCTGAGGGCATTAATGTCCTGGATGCACAATGAGGCCAATTATGACAGACAACTGGAAAATTACAGGGATCAGGAGATGAGGGCAGAGAGCAGCAAACCAGATGTACTCCTTAGAGATTGGTTCAATCTGACCTATGAAAAAGTTAAAGAGGAAACAAGGAAGAAATTTTTTGGGATCAGAACAAAGGTCTATGTAGAGTATGACAACATGTCTTACTTCATCTTTTAGAGAGCCCTAGCTGGTGCCAAAAGCAGGTGGAGCAGATTACCTGAAGCATTTAAGAGTTCAGAGCCACACAACCCTATCAACCTCCAAGCAGCCATTCACAGAGCACGGAAATAGATGCAGCTGGGTAGACAAATTAGACAAGAACTTTGGTTTCCACTCACCATGCAACCACCCATGCTCCTTTGGCCACTTTATGACATCAATGCTGAAAGGCTTGACCAGCTGCATGAGGATCACAGAATGGATATCTGGGAGAAGACAAGAGGATTCTATTACACTTTCAAGAGCCAGAGGCAAGGAAGGACAAAGGTTGGTGATTTTTGAGTAACTACCAGAAAATGCAATGCTTGAGGAAAATCATTCAACTTACCAGGGGGCACATGATGAGACCATTTACTATCTCCATTATATTGATCTTAATACTCTATTTTAAGTATTACCAAAATATTTGTGGGCTTATAATCAGTTCAACTTGTGTTAAAGTATAGTTAGAACCGTCAAACCAATGGGTAGATAGTTATGTCAAGTTTTACCTATATTGCTATCTAAGATATCTGAGGTATCAAGATTGAATAAACTATTCCTAAGAGAGGCTTTGGGCATGATTACTAAGCACCTATTGTGAGGCGGTTCAATAAGCATGTCAAAGAATCTAGTACAACATTGCAGAACAAAGCATATATCTATCATGTATCATTTTATCAGAGAGAAGGTGTTGTATGGTGAAGTAAAGCTTGAGTATGTGCCCACAAAGGATTAGATAGTAGAAATATTCATAAAAACTTTGTGCAAGGATACTTTTGAGTATCTGAGGGGGAATCTGGTCATTCTGCCCCTTCCTAGCATTCACTAGAATGCACCGTTGTGTGCATTGGTCCAACATGTTGCTGGATTATTTCTTTCTAAATCAGTTCCCGGCATCTTCCTCTAAGGGGTGGGGGGAGAGGGGTCTAATGGTTTTTTCAGTGGGAGTTTGGCCCTTTTTCATTGTTGTAAAAATACTGAGAAAATTAGTGAAAGATGGAAAAGTCTCAAATCTTGTTGTTGATATCATTTGGAGTTGTTTTCTTTGTTATTGATGAATATTTCCATCAATGACAAAGGGGGATATTTCTAGAATTTGAATTTGATGCTATTCATGCTATTGTCATTAATGGTTGTCATTTATGTCAACATATCCTATGCATTTGCATGTTATGGTTGTATCGGTTGTTGTGTACCGATAGTCTTGGTAGTATCAGTTGTTGTACTGATAGGATGTGTGTCTTGGTAGAATTTTTCATCAAAAAATTTCTCTTTCGGTGATGGTTATACATTGTGTGCAACATTTGATAGATCAATTGTTTGGGTTGATCCTACCTGGAGCGCGTTCATTTGTGTTTTGGTCCCAATCATTGTTATGTAACGTGTTCATCATGTCCGTTGGAACCAATGGCTTTGGAAATGGTGTTGCGTGTTGGAATGTGCAAAGAAATTTGTATTGATCAAGGTGGTCCACATTTCATTCCTTACAACTACAGGAATGTCTTGGTTCAACCTATTTCAAATTTTGTTTGGCCAACATGGTTGATGACATCAAGAAATATAAGAAGGGAAAGTATTCTTGTTGCTCGCATGGCTTATGTTTTTCTTGTATGCAAAATTCTTACAAATTTGTTTATGGAGATCTACGTTTTGTTGATCATGTGTGTGGTAGGTTATTGGTGACAATGATATCAGTGGTGGATTCAATTTTGTTTCAAACACTTTGGTAGTGAGCTTCTTTGTATTGGCAGTGAGCCTCTTTATTAGTAGTGAGCCTCTTTGTATTAGCAGTGAGCTTTTTCATATTTATGGGTAGTTACCTCGACTAGTAGTGAGCCTTACTTCTAGTGAGCACAACCGGTAGTGAGCCTTTGTACAAATCACCTTAACCAGTGTTTACATTTCATGAGAATTAACTTCTTTGTAGTTTTTTCTGATTTGGTTTTTCCATGTAAATATGGGTGTTCTTTGTGTTGATGTTCATGTGTTTACATGTTTACATTTTCTGTGGATGTTTTACGTGCTTAACCGATAAATTATAAGTTGTTACTGTTGATGTTTGATATTTTACCGATAGAGTAAAATTTTTGTAAAGTGTGTGGGAATAATTGATTCACCCCCCTCTTAGTTATTCGACATGTTGAACACGTTCTTATTTACCATACTCCTACACTAAATTTTAATGTGTCCACATTTATTGAAAAAGTAGTATCTTAGAGTAATTGATTGGTTTTTTATCTGACTTCTACATTCATTAGCTATATTACCATACTCATTACATGAAAAATATTTAACAACAAAATTTGAGGAGTAACTGATTTGCATAAAAGAAGGGTAACTCCTAAAATCCTTCCTCTTTCGAGATAGATTAGGTTCAATCTCAACTCCTTTTATCTTAGAGTTTTCCCTAGATCCACTTCTATCTTTTTTCTTCTAAAGTTTCATCATTGCTATCATCTTTGAGCTCCTCAAACTTGTCAAATTATTCATTTTCATTTGTTAACTCATCGTTCAACTTCTATACTTTCATTTCAAATTTAATACATTTATCTACACCTGTTTCAATAAATTTTGATACCAACTTTAATGTTTGTCTTTCTTATGTCTTACTATATTCTTCTTCAACCATCTTTTCCCAATTATTATCTTATTTTGCTTTCTTTTAGGATTCATCTTAAAATTTTCATACTTGTTACATCAAATAGTTACTCTTACATTTATTAATTACGTAGAAAAAAAATTTCATTCACTCTAACACCTTACACAGCTAGTCTGCCAGTGTTTTCTTTTCTAATTGCACACCCAAATTTACTAAATGTAACTTCATAATCATTATTGCATATGTAACTAATAATTATCAAGTTATGTTTTAGTCCTTTAACATAATAGACATCATCAATTTTATGCTTACCATTATTTTAGATGCTCCTTATCTAGCATATAGAGGCAACTTCTTCTCGAACAAATCTCAAAAGTCCTCCATTATACTTCTCAAGATTCATAAACTTCTCATTATCCCTTTTCACATGGTTTAAATATCTGAAACTAATAATCCACGTAGTAAGTTACAATTTAGCATGCAGTGCAGTCATCTTCAGTTTTAGTCTTTGGTTCTTTCTTTGTTACCTTCCTTTATAGCCATAAATAGTGATTCTTCATTCAAGTCATTACCATATTCATCCTTGGAAGAATGTTCTTCCATAGTTCATAAGCTTATATTCTCTTTGTCTCTTTTACATGTATTCTTTCTCTTATCATAAATGTCATGTCTATTTTCTTTTCATCGTCATATCCTTTGGAGTCTTCCTGATAAGGACACTTGAAAGCAAAATGACCAATCCTACCATAATTAAATCATTTCAAAGGTAGCTTACCTTTGTATTTTTTGGTTCCTCTCTCCATTATTCTTACAAAGTTTGCTTCAATCTCATCCATGTCTTCTTCAACTTCATCTCTAGTCTTAACCTATGCTTTTAATGCAACTTATTTCCTCTTTTTCTTGATTTCATCCATTTCAGTGATCTTAAGTGTAGACAACGAACCAAGAAGTTGATCCAAGGTGTAGTTATTCAAATCATGACTTCCTTAAATTGCACATTTCTTCATCTTGTAAGGTTTAGGAAGATTCATTAATACTTTTCTTACTACTTCCTTTTCTTTTATTGCTCCACTAGCACCCTCAATGACATTCATAATCTCATTTACCCTATGAATATATGCTTCAATCAACTCATTGTCACCCATCTTCAGATTTTCAAACCTATGCTTCAGATTTGTCACTTTAGCTTTTTTATATTTTTAGATCTCCTTCATATACACTACTTAGTTTGTCCTAGCTTTCTTTTATTTTATTCAATCCTATAACTTTCCTAAATACTTCACCACTCAAACAACTAAAAAATAGAAACCCTATCTTTTGAATTATTTTCTTCATATTTTATCTCATCAAAAGTTTGTGGTCCAGGAAAAGGTGTGATCTAACCCTTTTGAATGCTTTCCCATAATCCCTCTGATAAAGACTCCAAGTGGAACTACATTTATTCGTTCGGATAGGAGTAATTTGTACCTTGAAACTTCAAAGCCTTGAAACATAAATCTTGTGTGATACTAGATGTCCCTTATGAAGTTAAGCTTCAAGAGAAGGGACCTTGCTCTAATACCAATTATTTAACACACAACATGACTGAGAGGGGGGGGGGAGAATCAATCTGGGAAACAACACTAACTTTAATTTAGATCTGAATATACTTCATATAACCATAAGCAACTTAGTTCAATGTAACCACAAAATACAAAGCATAATCAACACAAGAACACATGATTTGCGTTGAAAATGCAAAACTGGGAAAAACAATAGTGAGAATCAAACTCGTAATACAAATAAATTGAATTACAATTTTTTAGGCTCACTAAAAAGAAGAAACAACACCTAAGTCATTTTCATAACTAGGACTCACTGCATTAGGGAAATATACAAAGGACTTTTACAATGGAAACTCATTGTCCTAGGACAAGATACAAAAGGCTGCAAGTATACTCACTATCATCCAACAACAACATGAATCTCGGAATTGAAATTAGAAAAATATCCTAAACAATAATCTATCCTTGAACATTAATATCAAGAAACTAAATTCATGGTATAAATCTATCATTGTCTCAACACATTGTCTTTGAATGCATTTCCTTCAAGTTTTGACTTCTGCACCTCTACTTGACACACATACTTAGATAATTTCTTTTCATTCCTTCACACCACACACTTTTTACTCAAATACAAACTCTCACAACCTCTCTAGATTTGAATGTACTCCTTAAATATGAGATAGATCATCAAAATCTCTATTGAAGGCTAGTGACTACCAAAATAAGTCACTATTACATAAAATAGGTCATTTGGAACCCAGACACACAAGGCGGTCCAATCTAGGAGAAAGAGGGGACCCAAATATATCACACCACACTCTTCAAGGTTAGATCTAATGGTTCACACATAAACCAAAGATATTTCTAAAATGTATCATGTAGATAGACAATGACGCTTGTAGAACAATTGACCAAAAGACATCTTCCAAAGCAACTTGAATCATGTAGATCACCAAGCACCATGGTGAGACCCAAATTATCATTCCAACATAATCTATAAAGTGTATCCAAACCAAAATAATTGCCTCAAATAAGATAACTCATTCTGACACACAAAACCATAACATAACTAAATGCATCAGATATAGATCACCGTAGCTCACTTACGAAACACAAGTATTGAACCATAAAACATACTGTATGACCAGACATGATTATGATCACCATAAAACAACACAATTTACAACATATCCAAAGAACACCAAATATATTCTAGTTTAGTCTAACATAACCCTCTATTATTATAGAATAGCAACAATACCATAGCATTAAACTTAGCTTGATCTGCAATACAGTTGACATCACAAACAATAGCAATACCCATACATCAATCTGCAAGTTCCAAGCAATAGTAATACTGGATCATCAACCTCAACAATATCAGTAATACCAAGCAATTGCAGTAATGTTAAACTATAAAATTCAACACAAGACCAAAATGCCAAGCTTATTTTTATGAGAAGTAGCAACAAGACAACTAATACCATTCAAGTGAAAGGAATTGTAAGTGTATAACGTATTTTGAATCATATCCACAAAAGAGACTTCCCCCATGATTTATATTATCTATACTTTTCCAAACTAATATGAACACATCCAGACCATTAACAACAAAAAAAACCAAACTAACAAACGTAGTACCAACAAATCAGCCACAAATGCTTCATCCTTCCAACCTATCATCAATACTTCATCCTTCCAACAAGTTTGACATCAATGATAACCAAAATGCCATATTTGCAACATAATGACACATGGAGAAATGAGCACACATGGTACTAAATAAATAAAATTTGTACACCTTACAAGGTGCTTACAATTTATGACGCTACAGTGTCAAATCAACTTATCAATTTAATAAATGACGATGCGGAGAAATTGGATGATAATTTAAGCTTCTATTAGATAGTTTGTCAATGTTGGAGTTTGGAATGACAAATATCATTGCCTCTGATGCCACTTATGCAAATCATGAGTATATTGAGAAAATGAGGAGATTAAATTAGTTTATACTTCAACAAAATTGAGCAAAAAAGTGATAAAGGCAAATTTGCTCATATTTCAAATATTTAATAGGACCTTGCAAAATCACAAGTGCTCATAGTTATGAGAAGAAAATTAAATGTGTCTAAGTTATATTTCAATTAGATTTCAATGCCTTGATCATTTAATTTCAACAGTTGCATGTTGTTCCAATTGTTTCTTGTGGTTTCATTTGTTAGTTTACCTTTCAACAACAATCAGTTCAAGAGATTCAATATTTGCATCAACATTTGTGCCTTCATCTTCAACATTTCTTCTACGTGGTGCAAATTTTTGACTTATGTGCTATCAAAGCCGCCTTTCGGCATATACTTATGTTTTGGGTATATGGAAAATAGAAAAATGATAGCATACATGGCCTAATGGTTGTTGCTCCCTTGTTATATAAAACAAAATTCAAGGTTGTTTGTAAGGGTTTTGAACTTATATTTTGGATGGGTAACATTGAGTAATGCTTAGAATATAGTCATAGAGGAGTTTTGTAGAGCATATTGTAATATCTGAACATGAATATCAAGTCAAGTTTTTTGGAATAATGAATTTATCACAAAACTGTCTCCATTAAATGCACATATAATTTCATATGAATACAAATATCAAGGATATTTTTGGATTCATCTACTACGTGCTTTAAAAATTTCACAATGAATTGTGTGTGTGTGTGCATGTGCCCGCACATGCTATGGATGAAAAGTGGAATTTTGTAAGATTCACATGAGGGAATTATCAATGTAAGACATTAATGAATTAATTCCATTGATTTGAGTCATATTCATATGAAGATATCTTTTATCTTTGTATTTGAACTTCATACTCAAGATACCTATCTACTAAATGGTCTCAAACTAGTTCAAACACAATATTGAAATACTAAAATCATTTTAATTTCAATGTTCTTAGGAGTAGATTTAATAGATTAGAGACATGTTCTCAATTGCTAAGTGGTGCTAGATAACCAAGAATGAAGCCATTTTAAGGTTAAAATATGTTTTTCTTGGTATATTTTCATTGAGAACCATTTGCTTTAATACAATATATGAATAGTAATTTGTTTTAGATCATAAGGTATTGTGAGGAAAACCTACCTTGGTCCTATAGAGCCAAAAGTGCAAAACACATCGTGGTTAGTTGGCCACTGATCCAAGAATCTAAGAATTAAACTTGACTAATCCATAGGAATTCTTGGGGAATTAGTTGAAACCACTAACAATATGTATGTGCTAGTTTGGACATATAAGGAGAAATATCCAAACATATGGGCATCTAAAAATGCATAAATTGTGATGATTCATTAGGCTATTATGTATATTCAAACATATCAGCAAAACACACTAATCTAATAGTATTGAAAGATATTTGATTTGAGTTTCTGAGTGTGTTGAGGACTATGGGAGATAAAATATTAGTGGAAGATTGATGCATATATCTAGTTTGGGCAAAAAATCTTTGGAATCACACAAAACATATAACCTTTGAAACAAAGGTGATACCTTAACACCAAGATATCACAAAATAATCATTGTTATGAACATACAAACACGCTTGGCTCTAAATATACATTCACACAAATAATAGATAGTTTTAGAATATTAAGTGAATATACTTAGTAATCCTTCAACATACAAATGAACTTCCTTATTATGTTGAAAAGATACCATACAATATCATTGTAGGGATTTTACAAACATCAAGCTAAGAAACTAATCAACATACACTAGAAATGAAACTAAACACCTAAGGAGAAATTAAATGAAGACTAATTTTACCACTAATAAACTAGACTACAATTGTCACAAATGTCTATTACACATTTGGGACATGCCTAGATTGTTATAATATCAAATACCACTACCCAGAACTGAAATTCAAACCACAACTTCTGATGAAACTTTTTCTATGCTAGATTTATCTATCTTCTTCTCTTTTACAATGAATTTCACTCTATATTTTAGCCATTTTCCCATTGTAAAAAAGAATCATGGAACGAGAACAATCAAGGCATAAACATTTGTGGCCACCAATCTCATGTAGACAACTAGACACACAAATTCAAATTTGGGTGACCAGAAGAGAATGAAAGGGCATCCCTACAATTCAATCATGTATGACATTTATGTTTTGCAGATTAAGTGCACTACATGGGAACAATTAGTAGCTTAATTAGTGACCTAGACAATTTTTCTAATAGAAATGAGTGTGCAAACCTTGAATGTAACATGAGTGCAACTTTCTTCTTAAGTAAACCAGACAATAGCCTTTAATTCATTTGCAATGTTCTTAGTTTGAAATTTGATTGTTCAAGAGGTAGCCGAGCATTAATGGTTCTCGTTGAGGTGGAAAGCACATAAACAAGGGAAAAACAACAACAATACAAATTGATCTTCTTGAGAGAGACTATATTTGTTGAGGTTTGGCATCACTTATACACCACAATTTGCACTTCAAATGGAGAAAACATGACGTGGGAAGCCTGATAGGTTGAGGCAAACTTACTTAGTCAAATATTTTATTTTTTGCAATAAAGGGAAACTTGAATATGGTATGTAGGAGAACAAAAGTGAGCCATATAAGATCTCTCCGATCGATTATCATTGATGGACCATAAGTAGAAACAAGGTGGACAACTTTACAAAGCACAAAATAAAAAGGGTCAATACACATAAAAATTTGAAGTGCCAACAAAATCTACCTACCTCCCTTGTATATTTAGAATTATGATCATGTATGTGTAATGCCATGAATTAAGTGCTTTATCAAAATTTTGAACCAATGTCCTCCAAGCAAACACATGCCAGTCTTTAATATTTTCAATTTAAAACTCCATTAACTCGCTTTCTTTTTAAATGATCATGATGAATATTTCTATATGTGTATGCATGTATGTATGTGTGTCAAATATTCACACACACACACACACACACACACACACACAACAAATCATCATGTTAAATAGAACCTATGCCTGCATATATATTCATGTAGTGAGTAGTCATAAAAAATAATACAAATATTGATTTGTATTTAAAACTTGAAAAAAATTACAATCTCCATCTTAGAATTGACCAAAACAAACACACCATTAACAAAAGCATGATACAATTGTAAAAAAAATAAAAAAAAATATGTTATCACTTTTTTTAACCATGATATATGATAAAATAACTTTGATTAAATAAGAAAGAATAATAAGATGTGTGCCTAATTCGATTGATGAGATTTCTTGTGGTAAAGCACAAGGGTGTGAAATCTAGTCTCGGCCCAACCCACATAATTTATTGGAGGAAAAGTTTAACAAAAAAAAAAAGAAAATAATTACGTCGTAGGCATTTCCTTTGAACACACTTGGACAAAATAATCTGATCAATGACTGGAGGTGCTGGAGATGGCAATGACTGCCATTGAAGTCATCTGGCCCATTAATCACTTTTCACCAGCTGTCTGTCTCCAGCTGTCCATCCCCAGCTCCAGCTGTCCGTCCCCAGCTGTCTGTCCTTATGGTAGATAGGACATTCTGGAAGATGAAGAGATGAAAAGGCATGTTCCTGCGATGTGCTGTGTGTACCCAACATGTTGGTTAGTTGCCGACCCTTCCAGCCGCCACCTGCCACCATTCTAGATTCACCTACGTGTTGGATCTACACGTCTTCCCCCTCCCTACTTACATCGTTCCCCCCCTCCCCTGTTTCACCACAAACAGTTCTTCTACCACCCCTTGCAGTGTAATTTCTAATCTTTAGTCTACTTTAGCGTCCGTATGAAAGCAAGACCTTTGAACGGATTTTCTCCGTTCACTGTTTCTATTTTGGCACAGGAAGGGACAATGCTGGCAAAGGTTGTAGAATTTGGCTTTACACTTGACAATTGCATTCAATTACATTTGCCTGAAAGTTTCTAAAGCCTTTTTTATCAAGTCCATTATGTGCATATCCCGCAACCATTGCAGTCTATGAGTACACATTTCTTTGAGGCATCGTGACAAAAAATTCTCATGCCTTGTCTATGCTTCCACATTTTGCCAATATTGTATGTAGATGCACTCAGCTGCACCAATCTAGCTGACTCTGTTTTACTTCTCTCTTACCTGTCCCATAAACAATGTCAGCACTCATCACATTTCAATATTAAAATACTCGCTACTTATATGTCAGCCAAAAATTCATACTTTCCATCCTCTGCATTTGTAAAGTCCAAATCAAAAC
>MU226779.1:1914032-1935641 GCA_018584345.1 Thuja plicata | reverse complement strand
TGTGCTCTCATAGACTGCAATTGTCACGGGATATGCACAAAATGGACTTGATGAAAAGGCTTTAGAAACTTTCATGAAAATGCAATTGTCAAGTGTAAAGCCAAATTTCACAACCTTTGACAAGGAGCTCTAGAAAGAATGAGAGGAAGTGACAAACAAAGGGACAAATACTTAAATGACCTTTCCATAAATCTACGGCGTTCCCATTGCACACTAAGGTGCGATTGCTAGTAATAATTAGTTTAACTAATCTCTAAATATAATGAATATTGCCATCAACCGAGACTCAATATATTTTTGCTAAATCTATTTTAATTTATACTCACTATTTCATTTATTTAATTTAATATTTATTTATGTAGTGCGATTATTTTCATTACACAAATACATATATATTTATATTTTGTTTTGGGTTGTGCTGGAAGGAGCTGCCATGGATGAAATCGTGGAATCAACAGTGAAGGCATTACCCGCTTCTGCAGTGTGTGACCTCCTCTCCACCGGGGTAAGCAAGATTTTTCTTTTCGCCTGTGCATTCTTTCTGTTATATGTGCTTACAAGTTCAGACCTTTCCACGACAACCATTCAGTTTTATTCACAAGCTAATCCACAGGATGGGCGTTTGACGGAGTTTTCTATCTGCTTAAAAATGGAAACATGATGTTTAGATTCAGTGTTTAGGTCTGTTTGGAGCTGGGATATATTGGCTGAGCCAGAGGGAGCTCTGTTTTCTAGTGCATTTTTTATCACACCTTGTTTGCATATTTATTGGTTGTTTTGGCAGTGCATCATTGTTAAATTTCAGTTTTGGGTCTCAACTGCCATTTGAATACCGAACCAACCTTTTCAACTTGCCTTCAATGAGTAACTATCCCTGATGAGCTTTGAACGATCCATTTAGCATTCATTGCATTCGCTGATGCTCACAGGGGTGAAGTGGTGAGATTAAAACTAGTGAGCTGAACCATTGTCAGAGTGGAACTTGTCCCTGAAAATACTGTCCAGTATTCTGGCTTATCCCTTTCTCATAGGTTAAGTGCATGAATAGCTGGCAGGATTGATTGTTAGGAAACCTAAAATTATTCAAGTTTAAAATTCTGACCAGTCATTTTAATATGGAATTCTTGATTAGTATTTATTTGAAAATATAATCTCATTTTCCCAAGTAACCATATGTATACGAAGTGGGCAGATTACCAAAAATAAAGTAATAGAGATTGAGATGAACCTCCATTTTTCAAATGTTTCAGATGTTCAACTGTGACTTATTTTTGGGACAAAAATGGAATTTTTAAAAAATATTTCTAATAGCTAGCACTGAGTTATTTCAATATCTATGAAGATTTTATTTGGATTTTGCTCCAGATTTTTTAGTACCGTTTTTCTTTGGTTTTTCAAATAGCTGACCTCGTCGACTTTATTAGGTTATAGTTTTTACAAATGTTGATTTTCAGCGAGCAGGAAAAATCACACTTATAGGTTCATTATTATCAAGACTACTGTAATATTCTGGGTGCATATTGTGATCTGATAGTATCTTGGCCATCTGACAATTTCATCACATTAATTATGTAGAGGTTTCCTGTGCCGGATAATGTACCTTTTCTACAATTGTTTCATAAAAAGAATTGTGAGTGTGTGTTAAAACTTAAAAGTTAAAACCACTAGCGAGACTTAATTTTTGTGGTTGCACCCTTCGTAACATTTTCTTAACACATGTGACACTTACCACTTGTTTGCTTTTGAGGACTTTGGTTGTTTGCTATTACAAAGCTCTCATGGGTCTTAATGATGTTGAGGACAATCCTTTCTCAAATGGGGCTCTTTGTATTTAAAATGTTGGCCTAAAGCTGCTTTTTCCTTTTTACTGTCAAATGTTTTCCTTTTATTCAAGTCCACGTGTAGTCGGCATAAAATGATTTTGTAGTGTTTCATTCATCGAATTGTTTGTATCTGACTAAGTATTATTTATTGTTGGCTTTTGGGTAGTTTAGAAGGCAATTTTTAGTAGTTGTCAATGGTTATGTTTTGCCTGGCAATTGTTGGGTTTTTCAAATAGGTTTCTCATAGTCAGGAAAAGTAGTCTAATCCTTGATTGATCATTCCTAGTCTAGTTCTTTGTAAGAACTTCAATGAATAAATATATGTTTCTGTTAGTCTAAGTGGTATGCATTATTTATTTATATTAATTCATACAATTACTAGTCTTATAAAGGACTAGATATTGGTACTGCTGCTTTAAAGAAGTTAGGTCCAATTTAAGATATTAATGCCCTTAGACCCCAACAAAGGTGGGAAGAGACCACAATGTGTTAGCACAAATAGATCAATCAATCTCCAAGGTTAGTGAGGCAAAGAGAGTGAAGAAGATGAGTACAAGAGGTAGCCGAAGGGATTTCATTAGCGCAACTTCAAAGTTGAAGTTTGACTCAAAGTATAAGAAGTAGTTGGAGTGTAAATCAGAGCTATAGTTGGGAGCTAAGGTGCTGAAATGTTCAAAGTACTACAAACAACAATATGGAGGAAGAATGGGTGGAGGTAGCTAGACAACTTCACTTGCTTGAAGATGCATGCAAATTTGGTTGAGTAAATAACTGAATCCTTTGAGTGCAAAATGGAGTTAGAGGATTTATGGTAAACAAAGAATAGGAAACACACGAGAGCAATCTTTGAGGGAGTGAATAATTGCGAATCAAATACGAACTCAAACCAAAGACACTTTTGATGGAAGGTTGGAGCAAGAAGAGGACAGTTTGAAGGTGGAACTAGCACTGTGCATAATATTTAGGTCTTTAGGTGGATTGAGAGTTTGGATGTGTTCGAAAGTGCCCAAGGAGCAAAGGAATGTCTTGATCATACTTAATGAGGAGAAGGGTTCAAGCACTACACTCACATCAAACAATCAAGAGGTAAAAATTGCCAAAATTTAGCAGAGATGGATCTAAAGATTCTCTAAGACATTGTAGAACCTATATTGCTATATGGACAACAAATCAACAAATGGACCAAAGATGTTGATTAAGTTGTTTTCTAGCCACACTATGGGGAGTGGCAATAAATTTGTTTACAAGCTTTCTTGATACTAAGAAGTAATTTGGGAGAGACTAAATAAAGCCTTTGAACATGAGTTCAAATTATTAAGGGATGATAATTAGATCCTTGTGGAAATAAATACTATTCAAAAAGGTAAGCATGAGAATATTTGAGCCTATAACAATAGGCTTAAGGAGTTGCTCAATTGATTGGAAAGGGAACCAAAGGATGGACTAAAAAAATGAAGGTTTATTGAAGGGTTGATACCTTCACTTCAAAAGAAAATGAATATAGTTCCTCCCTCGTCATACAAGAAAACATACAATTGGGCCATAAACATAGTGAGTGTAAGCAAGACATCTAGTAGTTTGTAGAACATTGAAGAGGATTTTGATTTTTGTGATAATGAATCTAGATTGATTCAGGCTTTTCCCAAAGGCATGTAGAGAATGATGAAAGAATTGAAGGAAAAAAGAAGGTAAAGAACTTTGGTGTACTGATTTTAAACTAGAAGTTCACACCAACTCTAATTGTCCTAAAAAGCTATTATGTGATATATGACAAGTTGTGGGTCACTCAATTAAAATTTGTCTCTATAATTTGAAAAGTAAAGGTACACAAGGAGAACAATCTACTTGACCAAACAGAACATTGAAACCAAAGAATAACTAGAATAACTAGTACAAGTCCCAAAGGTTGTCTCATTATACAATTTCAAGAGAGAAATGAATGGTACCACTTCACTAGGGACTGTCTAGGAAGTGAGGGCAAAATAGAACTTGAAATAACTTAGAAGGGTGATTAATGTATGCCACCACCCACTTAGAAACTAGAAATAACGAAGGCCTTATAATTGAATCCCCATTGTTGGAAATTGGAATGCTAGGTAATTGATCTCATGCTACTGATGGTTAACATGGAAAGAGAAACCAAAGATCCTTGGAAGAAATCTTGTTAACACAATTAGTGATGACAGTTTTGGTGTGAATGTACTTCCATAAGACACTTGGTGAAATTTGCAAGTGACTATTTAGCCACCAACTTTACATTTGGTAGGAACAAATCAACAAGGAACCAAAGAGTTGGGAATCCTCATGGGGCAAAAGGTAATTATTAATTTTCAAGCTTTTCTACTTAATGTAGTTGTCATCTCATTGTGGAAGAAAGCATACAATGCATTGTTGGGTTGGGGTTGGTTGATAGCAGCCAAAGCTGACCACAATTGGAAGAACATAATCTCCATTGAAAACAAAGATAATAAATATATAATTGATCTAAGGAATCAAGGAGTAAGTAAGGAAGCAGCTTCCGCAGATTCCTTGTTATTAAACTCAGATTCCAAAGAAGAGCGGATACATAGGATGATTAGGGTCCCATAGAACCAAACATTGAAGTAATCTTATAATCACAATCACATTTGGGAGATGAAATGAGCTTCTTTTGTAGCCTGTTGCATTGGCAAATGGAGGACCATTAAGTAATTTTGTTGAATTGCAATTTTATCGAAGCTACAAAAAGTTGTCCCGAATAACCCACCGAATTATAATGTTTTAAGGCCCTATACACACTTTTTGAGGCACATTTTCATCTCCTAGGTATTCGTTAACAAACCCAAGATCTTTCCCTCCGTTTTTGTCGAGTTTCAATGTCTAAAAGTTGGCTTTTTATTCAATTTCGGGTTTTAGAGGTTGCATTGCAAGTCTTTCTTCAATGTCGGATCTTTGGCCTGTAATTGCAAGTAAAATGCAAGCTCATATTACTTGCACTTGCAATTATCTTCCCAAGATCTGGTTTTGACTAAGAGTGTTGTGTTTTTAAGGTTGGATTGCTTTTGTTTGTAAGTGATTTTTGGGTTTTTGGTTGCCCATTGCAAGTGAAATGAGAGCCTCTGTTATGAAATTGGGTTTACATGAACCAATTACATTAAGTGGTTTTTGTTTTAATATTCAATGAATAACTTGCATGTCAAGCCTTGAAACCCAATATGCAAGTTATAAGCTTGCATTATGTTTATTCAAGACTAACTTGTAATCCGTCCTATGAAACCCGATCTTTTTGTATTCTCATTTTAAAACATACTTGCAAATCAGTTTTACTAGTTTGAAATGCAAGTATTGACCTTTGCTTGTTATTCAAACCTGATGTTACTTGTATTTTGCCATTCGAAGTCCGATTGAGCTGTTTTGAACCCTATTTTCACTCATATGCTGAATTACTAGGGACTTATGGTTGAAATTTTCCCATAAAATGCTTGTATCTATGATTACAGGTGAGGAAAATCCTTTTGCAATTGCAAAGTGTGTTGCAAGTTTTCAGAGCTGTCAAAAAATGTTACTTGTAATTGCACTTGTGAGCACCTTGTGTATCACATTACTTCCCCAATGTATTTTCGGGTCTCGGAAGTTACTTTACAAGTATCTATTTTATGAACTTGCAAGTATGTTGTTTGCATTTGATGTCTAGAGACCCAAATTGTGCATTGTTTTAGTAATTTTGGGTTTGGAGGACTTCATTACAAGTTTCCATCACACTTGCAAATACAAAGTGCATTACTTGCAATTGACCTTCCAAAACCCGAAATGCAGCCTTATGTTCATTTTACACTTGCAAGACCAAATACTTCTTCCACACTTGTATTATGAGTTAAGAAACCCGAATGCAGCCTAGAATGCACTTCAAATCACTTGAAATTGGCTCCTTAGGACCCGATTACAAGTGCAAACTTGTATATTCCCATTGCACATATGAAGTTGCATTTTCGTTTTCCACAATTGCTAGTCAACGCTCTTGTGTTTCCACACTTATAATACAGTCCTCAATACCCGAAATTCACTTGTAACCCCACTTTTGCATCTTATTCAACTTGCCCTTGTCAGTCCTATTTGCACACATGACCTACCAAATCAACAAATCAAGGCATGGGCCTTATTTTGTAATAGACTCCAAGGCTGAAGAAGGACACAAAGATCACAAGGATACATTCATGGCATTAATAAAGGAGAATCAAATTACAAAGCGAGAACAACATGACAAAGCATACTAGTATAAGAGGACAACATAAAGACTCATTGTGATTGAGATTTTCATGTGGTTTATGTTCAAAGGCAATAGAATGCTTTCAAGATTGAGATGGTGACAAAGTATTGAAAGGATGCTTTATCAATGAAAGCTGTTGTGATGAAGAACAATCAAGAATGCAAGTTCTTTTTTCGGGATGAAATGCCTTAATTGGACTTGAAGTTTCCAAGAACACACCATCTTGTAGCATCATGAAGATCAAACAAAGGATGATGTAATAGAGTCGTGTCTCTGGACACTTAGATTAGTTTCAATTATGCACTTGTAATTTCATTTTGACAAATTACATGTAAAATGAAAAGATGTAATTGCATGTGATAGTAACACTTGCAAAGTTGTAACTTGTAATTACATGTAATCACATTGCAAGTCGAATTACAATAAGACTTGCAATGTTGAATAAGTCAACTACAGTTAGTTAGGTGTGGAATAAGTCTTAGTTAGTTGGACTTCTCCCACCTTTTGCTCTGAGCCCCTCACCTATATATAGGAGGTTGCTATTTGTAATTTTTATCTTTTGGCAATGCAATAAAACTCAGCCAATTTTTTGAGCACTCTAAGACTTTGAGCTTAGATGTAAATCAAATTACTTTCAATAAAAGAGGCAAATTGCATTCAGACTTTTTGCTGATTCAAGGTGTTATGTGACGACATTTTCTGGAGATTGATTGTGAGTGTTGTGCTTTTGTTCAAGAGGGATCTAAATTCAATCTTGTAAACTTTGAGCTGCTAATTGTATTTAGAGTTATAGTTTAGTTTCAGATTTGATCCTGTAGACTTTGAGCTGCTTATCACCTTTGAAGCTAGTGTAGAATGCTCAAGCAAGGAAATAGCTTGCAGACTTTGTGCTGCTCTGTTTTCTGCGTTTGTGCATGTAAGGTGAGATATATGTTGGAGACTTTGAGCTGCATGTATGTTTCATCCTTGTTCTTGAATTCACATAAGGAGTCGTGGAAAGACTTTGAGCTTTCATGAACTTCTTGTTTTTAACTTTGCTGAATTGTACTTGAGACATTGTCGTAAATATAGAATCGTGTATTTTGAAATAAGAGAATACAATGAAAGAAGAACACCCACTTTGAAAGAAGAGAGTGTGGTGAGTGTAACACCCTGGGAATCAATGTAACACCCTGGGAAGTAATGTAATACCCTATGAATTAACTTAGTGTACATAATCTTAGGTGTTAGTTTAGTGTAGGTTGTTTTCAGTAACAATTGATAGGGGGAGCCTTCCCTTATAATTAGGATAGACTGTGTCTCCCATGTTGTGGTTGGAACCACTATTTTGCAATTGATCCCCAAATTGTCGGTTGCAAAATATCCACCCAACACAAAGATTAGTGAAGAGGAACAAGGACTAAGATGACAAGAACCAACCATTTAATGTTGAGGAAACCTAAGCCAGCCATTGCAAAAGGTTGAAGAGTTCAGGTGTATCGGACAAAGTACATGTTTCGTAGTTAACCTTTTATACTGAAATGTTGGAAGCTATAAACATGATTGATATTAATGTTTTGGAAAAGGCATTAGACTCAATTAAAGATCACAAAATTAATGAAGTATGACTCATCATGACAAGATTAAAATGACATCCAGTTTGGAGCATACAAATACTTATTGTGCTAATAAACGTTACAAATATTACAAGGGACATTATTCGTGTTGTGTATTTTGACATAGAAGTATAAAAGTGATCGGAGTGGATTTCAAAGGAAATTAATGACAAAGGGGAAAGTATTTTACAATGGGTAATTTTTAGTTTTACTTTAAGTGGCAAAAGGAAGGAAAAAATGGGCCCCACAAGAAAACAAAATATAATAAAGGGAAATAAATTGTAAAAATTTCTAAGTTTCATTGTATGGCTGCTTCAGGAACTTCCCATCGTGCAACTACTTTGGCAAGTTCCCCATATAACTACTGCCTTGGCAAGGTCTGGCGCAATGTTTGCTTAGGTAAATTCTCACCTATGACATCTTTGGCAATTTCTCATCATGTGGCTTCTTTAGAAAATTCTCAGTATATGGCCTTTTTAGTAAACGTTCAGTGGATGACCTCTTGAAGGAGAAAAACAACATACTTGAAGGAGAAAAACATTAAAAGGAATATTTTGAAAGAGAAAATAAGAAGTTTAGAAATTGGAAAAAATAAATTATTGAGTACCTAATTTTTTTCATTGCTATGTAACAACCAAAGAAAAAATTTGGATTTTGTATACATAAGTTCCTTTATTTGCCATTGTATGACAACTATGACGGTGAAATTTAAAATAAATAGCAATCAAGTTCCTTACTTTTCTATCATATGACAAAACGTGGAAAGTATTAAAGTGGAAGCAACTTTACAAAAGCCTGTCATACGACCGTTGCATCTCACCAAATGCCCATTGTGGACTATCATATGAACAATGTGATTAGCTTGATGTTTTGTTGGAAGAGTTTCTATTGTGCAGTTTGTGGGGTGTTCAAAAGCAACCATAATGTATTATACTCAGGCTGTAAAATATTTAATCCTCATTTTTTGCTGGCCACTCAGATTGTTTTCTATCATAGGGACTACATAGGCTTTTTTATACACCCCTTGGTTTCTTCTTCTATTGTATGGCGGCTTGCCCTCTACCATTCATTCAACCATTGTGCAGTTTTGATCAATCATCTGCTACCGCGGTATCGTTTGGTTTCTGTTGCTGAAATAATAGCTAAATCTTCTGTTGCAGCTATTGGTAGAGACAGGGAATCATTTCTACAGGTTGGTGTGTTAGGAGAAGGCGGATTCATAGCATATGGGAGCATTAAACCATAGTTAAAAAAATCAGACTCGACAATAATTTGGCTGGCCCAAAAATTTTAAAAGCTTGGGACTCGCCAAAAACTCGACAAAAAAATCGGCAATAAATCAGCACATTTATGGAACATTTGAAAATATATAATTTCTTAAAATATTCTTAAAAAACACATATATACACCAGATATGTAAAACATATACTGTTCCATCATATATAAATCAAAGTTTTAAGTTAAATACATAGCAATTATAATTTAGCATAGAGTCATAGACCAAAAAACAAGTGATACATTTGAATAAAATTGAGTTCAATACATATCGAAGTCCAACTCCACTAAACAGCTACAACCTCTGAATACATATTAAGCTCATGTTTCCATGTCAATGGAAACTAGAAATCATAAATTGTGTCTACAACAAAAGCTCAAGCGAGATTGTTGCCGCTGGGTGGGTGGTGCTGAAGTAGTTGCAGCATCCTTAACAGGTGCCTCAATATGTGCCTCATCTGTAGTGATAGGTGCCTCAATGGGAGCCTTTACCAGATGACCAAGCTCACGCTTCTCCTCACATGCTGCCACTTCTGCATCCCATTCATCTCCGTCCCTCTCCAACTCAGCTAGGTGATCATTTGAGGTTCAAGGTGGTGAAATTGACGCTTGAGTGTATGTAAGCAGATTTTTGCGCAATTGGGTCGAGCTCCATGAGACATTTACCATCCCTCATGCTAAACTTTGTGATAGAATAGGTGAGATCAATACAAAACTGTATGATGATTCGTCGCAACTCACTCCACAGGTAACTAAACAACTTGAGAGGGATGAATAGGTGTTCACCAGTTCTGATAACTCTTTAGTTATTAAGTATATTCTAATAATTTTGCCATGAGTTATATCCTGTTATAACTGCACATGGTGTTTATGAATGGTTTTTGAAAAGTGTTTGTATTGAATATGTTGTTCACATACTTTAGTTAAGTAATTTAAATTTTAAAGTTTTTTTGGTTTTAAAATTATACTGGGGATGATTGGAATTTTTCATTTTGCTGACTTCTTTCAATGCAGGGTATTGGCTTATTCTATAGATATTAGAAAATTGAATGGCTAAGAATAATGTAATCTAATACTAAATATTAGTTGGACAGTTTGGATCATTTGCTTTATTTCTTGTAAGCTTTTACAGACCTTGAAAAATCAGTAATAACAAATAAAGCTAGAAATGTTTTACATCAAGTTTGGGATACATTTGATATGCTAATATGAGCAAGGCCTGCAGGTCTGCCTTCGATGCATATTCCGAATATTCAGCGTAAATGGAGACGTATATTCATTTTGTTTGCCGTCAACTGCATATCTATATTCTTTGCTAAAACCTTCAATAGCTCCCACAGAACTCCCTAAGTTTGAGGATGACATTAGTTCAATGGAAGTTAAAAATGTTTGTTCATCTACTGAAGAAAAACAGGTGACAAATGAGACCTGCCTAGTATGTTTAGGGATTTTGCAAACAGCAGTCCTTGATAAAAAGAAAGAGACAACAACATGCAAGGGAAATGTTGCAGTTTTGATATCAGAGGCAGTTCAGCATGAGGGTTACGAATTTGATAGCTTTTGTTTGGAAGTTTCTATACCACCAAATGCTGCTATAAGAGACCGTGCTTTTTGGTAATTATTCTGCCTGTTCCATTTATGTTGAGCTTTGATGCAGATAGTATGCTGATAGTCTGATTTTCCCTTGGATTATATGTTTTAATAGAAAATATCTCTTTTACAATATTGAAGTGTTTAGAATTGTATTTAACCATGCATCTCTCGGGTTCTGTAGGTGTTTTCATTTGTCATTGCAATGCTTCTTTTATCCTCATTTACACAATCTGTACTCTCTTTGTATTATCTAGATTCTCATATTCTCATAATGTTTAGTAAAAGTTGTATGATCTAGGTGGGAGCGATCCTGATCCTTGGCTGATCATCTCTGCTATTCTTTTGTAATAATTTCATATTTGAATGAAGATATATTTTACTCTTGTATTTAGTATGCATTTTCATTTCTCTTATTAATTCATGTATTCATTTAACTTGATAGAGTAGTAAACATTTGGTGTCTTTGCCTTAAAAGAAATCAGGTCAGATTTGAGCAATTCATGCCCTTGATCCCAATAAAGGAGAGAAGAGGCTACTAGGTGGTCAAGACCATTAGTCTGGGTGATTTTTAAGGATCATCAAGCAAGGGGAACAAAAGAGAAGATTACTAGATGTAGATACCACCGTATGATTCTCTAGTCGAAGCCCTTCCCGAGAACACAATCAAGTTGAAAAGTCAAGACAATCTTCTCTAGATGAGGGAAGTTGGGAGATGAAGTCAGATTCCTTCGCAAAATTGTACGAGAGTATCCTTTGGGGCTTTGAAAGGTTTTCAATCAAAGGAAGAAGTTGACCCAAGGGTGTATAAAAGAAAATTTGAAGATGAAACAAGTACACAAAAGGCTGAAGTTGAAGAAAGAGTTGAGGATTCCTACGTGGTCAAGAGTCCGAGAGAAATATCTAAACTTTTGAGTCAAAACTCCCTAGCAAGGAAACTCCAGTAGCTAGGTTTGCATTAAAATAAAACCATGGTAAGCCCTAGTGGAGAAAAACAAAATCTACCCAAGTTTACAAGCTATGGATCAGATGA
This sequence comes from Thuja plicata, assembly GCA_018584345.1. Lineage (NCBI taxonomy): Eukaryota > Viridiplantae > Streptophyta > Pinopsida > Cupressales > Cupressaceae > Thuja > Thuja plicata. The sequence continues at coordinate 1,924,079 of MU226779.1, read as the reverse complement.
CTTTGTACAACACTGTAAAAACTTGTGAAACAATTTTGGACAGCAAATGGGCAAGATGACAAAGCAATCTGGCCATGATCTTTTCTAGCCACCTTGTGAGATATATCGATTGTTTGGTATATATGAATGAACTAAGCCTCCCAAAATGCATGTGAGAGATTAAAGGAAGCCTTTGAAGAATTTAAATTGCTTTGTGATGATAATTGAATAGTAATAGAAATTTACGATACAAAACAACGTAAGTCCAAAAACATACAAGCTTATAAACATAGACTTAAAGATTAGCTTGTAAAGTTAGAGAAAGAATAGATCGATGGTCTTAAGAAAAGATGGTTCATTGAAGATCTATTTCTATCATTAAGAAAAAAGATGAAGGTAGTACCATCCTCTTTTTATTTAGAATCTTATGATTGGGCAATGGACATAGGAAGCCAAGATAAAATGTCTTTGGGTAGTAAAAAAAGACAAACGAAGATGGAAGTTCAGATGAAAATGGTGACAATGAATTGAGAATGATACAAGCACTTTGGAGGGACATGCTCTAAATGATGAAAGAGTTGAAGGTAGAGAAAGAAGGCAACAAAGAAACTAATGAATTATGGTGTATTGAGTGTGAATTTGAGGGGCACACAAAAGTTAATTGTCCTAGAAAGATGATTTGTGAGATTTGCCAGGTTATGGATCTTTCAATAAAGGAGCACCCATACAATTTGAAGACTAGGAGTACATAAGTACTCTATATCTAGGGACAACAGTCCACTCAATCAAAGCCACATAATGCATCTTTAGTTGGTTATTGAAATCAAAGAGGAGGTTGAAACCAAATATAAGACGATCCCAAAGTATGCCCAATCATACAATGTTGACAATGTAACAAACATGAACATTTTGTGAGAGAATCCCATAACAAGCATGACAAAGTGCAATTATTGTGCAAATGGTGTGGACGTGGAGACCATGAAGACAACGGATGTTTGAAGGAAAAGGCTAGCATCAATCTAATTAATGTTGATGGGCAAAATGAAATACTAGCCATTACTTGTGCTCAAGTAAAGAAGGCTATTTACCTAGGCAAAAGGTACGAAAAAGAAATGCTTCATGGAGCAAGGGTCGAAGTGGAGAATTCTACTCCTAAATTTGCTGAGGGTGGTTTTCCTCGGGACTTGTCAAGTTAAGGCAAGTCTCAAGGATTCTCGCAATTGTGATTTTATTAGAGTTGCATGTATTTATTTCATTTCAGGTTTTTCTATAGACTTTGTTATCAATATCAATGTTAATTACATCAGTGCATCGTCATTTGGAACGTTTACAATCAAGTTTATATTACAAAAAGTTAAAAAGGAAAATCTAGGGTGGTTATTACATATTGTTAGATGGAGCCACAATTGATCGGTTGTTGCCTCCAAAAGCACTTGTTAGGAAAACAAGTAGGCTCAAGCATTTGTGTCTAAACAAATAAACCATATATCAATACTTTAGTTTGGATGATGATGAATCCAATGGTTCCTCAAACTTTGAATCAAAGAAATGCAGGGAGAATCTTAAAAGCATGTGATGAGGGTGATGACAATCCCACCGGAGAGACAATTTTGAAGACACAATTCAAATGATGTGTCGCCAAGTAGTCCTTGGGAAGCCTTACACGTAGACAATCTTGTACTAGGTTTGTTACTATTTTTGATTGTAAAGGATGAATTAATTTTTGGTAGTGTGTGTGGTTTTATTCCTCTATTCCCTTTTATAGTGTTTGTGTACTTTAACACTAGATTCAGCCCTTGTGATTTTTGATTCTACAAAAAATAAATTCAAGGAAATCACTCATCTTTTGTTGTAGTTTTCTAGGATTATTACTGTGACACTAGATGCCCCGCGAAGACCACATGACTCTATCTAAGGAAACAAACTATTTTTCTTGGAAACAATAAGCACAACACTAATGACAAGCTAGTGCAATTATGCACAAAATAACCACCATGACATCACCATTGCAACTCGATGTCATACAAGTAGAAGAATTGAAAACCACACGTTGTTACCTTAGAGGAATATTGATGACTCCTTAATGATCACGAACGAAGGGTTTCGACCTTTACAAGACTTCATAAGACTAGGAGAATCATCTCCCCAAATCTAGGTTTAACGATCGGGCAACTTTGAGCAAGATGCAAAAGATGGCATAACTTCTCAACGACGACAAATACAAACATGATGAAAGATTCTCTAGACTCCGAAGGCCATGGGAAAAAACTTTGTTTTTAGTGTTCCCATCTGAGGCTTAGAAGTACTTATTGTTTGATGACATGGAGGACTACAACACCCAACCTGGACACTAGCACCTAGGTGGGCCACTAGCATCTAGGGAGGATGGTAGTGCCTAGGCGTCGGTGTTCTACTTTAGCGTTGCCCTTGCAAGTTTCTGTTTTGATTCGTCTCCCAAGGTCCCCCTTAGAATATTTGGTGAGACGATATTCTTCACTCCATTAGTCTTCTGCTAGGCAAGCCTATTGGTCTTGCTTCTTAGAGTCAGGACAGAAAGGTAACTTATGCTCGAATCTGTGTTGAAGTTGATTTAAATAACCCATTACCAGATTCTATGGAAATATGTCTTGGATCCTCTTCTTGGATTCAACAGTTGGATTATGAGACATTGCCATTTAGATGTAGAATCTATTATGAGTATGGGCATCTGCAAAAGAGGTGCCCTAGATCCAGGTCATTTGCAACAGCTAATGCCTCTTCTAGTTCAGCTCCTAGAATGGATAAGGGGAAGGCCCCTATGTTTGATGGTACTATTGATAAAGGTGGCGTCACTCTTGTCAAAACTTGTAATAATGGAAAGGGCCAAAAAGAACATGGATGGATAGACAGAATGATGGAATCTCTTACCGGTTGGAGGCTTTAAATAATTTGGTTTAGGAGGAGGAAATTCCAGTTTAATTATCTTCTGGGAGTGACATTGGAGGAAGATAATGAAATTTGTCATCAGAATGCAATCGGAGTGGATTAGAAGGATGGGTAGATGGATAAAGATCTTCCTCTGAAGATTCTAGTTGTGGCAGAGTCTGAAGGGACTTTAGTCCCGAAAGAGGTGGTAGCTGTGGTGGCTTCAACTTCTCCTTCAATGAAGGAATCTTTGGAGTCTGGGAAGAGCAACAAGACTGGTCCTACCTTGGGCCTGCAACAAAAACCCCTTAAAAAGGGAAATATGGAGAAATCTTCGAAGAGTGTGTTGGTGCCCAAAAATGTTGGATTGGATTTCCTATAGACCTGTCAGTCCAATGCTGGGAAATCCAATTTTTTTTTTTGGCCAACTGACAGGTTCAACCAAAGTAGATGGCTGATACCTCTGCAATTCTGGCTCTGCAAAACCGAGGCTGGTAGGCCTATTCCTTGACCAAATATGTAGGTTCAAAGAATTCTTATAACAGATAATATGTGTTGAATGTTTTTCTTCAAAATTGTAAACTATAAACTTGAATGCCTTTTTGTAAACTGAAATTGCTTGAAAGAAAAGAATTATGCCAATTAATAAATCAACTTGAAATAAATAAGGATGCTATGAAGTAAGGGAACAGATTGTTAGATCAAGACAATAACACTTCCCCAAATTACTAGATCAAATCAATAAGCAAGACCAGTGTCTTATTCCAGACTGGGCAATGGAGTCAGATCTATCCAATTATCATGTTCAACTCTGAAAATGGAATGCAACCAATATTACTCCTAATGCATGTGACTGACCCTTATAATATTAGAATGAAATCATATTAGTCCTATTGAATTTAAATTTTCTCAAAAAGACCAACATGACATAATTGAAATCTGACAACCAGTCTTTCAATCTATTTTTGCTATCTGGAAATCAACTAAAATTATGATCTATCTGTACAGTGCAATAGGGCATACATTTGCAAACAAATGTGTTATCCAAAAGACCAATTGGAAAGAAAATGTAAACCATTACCTATCAATGAAATATAAGAAGACTTATCTCTTTATTGATTCAAAAAAATAGTACATGAGTTTCATGTTGCAGTCGTTGATCTAATTCCCTTTCCCATTACATTCAAAAAATATCCATTGTATTGTCTCCCTACATTTTAGGTTTAATTGACTTAATATTTATATGTGTTTCAAAGGTTTCCTGTGAAAGGTYRTACCTTTTCACAAAATCCTAATCCTACAAYTAACCCTAAAAARTRTAATAAATTATCCATTTAAARGGAACAMATCATTTCCTACATTTACAAATATTAAAATATGYRTTTGTCCTCTTCTCRGATAATTTKCTTGGCTTCCCAAAAAKTCYTGCACATCAAATCAAAATTAAATAAYTCTGAAATGAACCTTAACCTAATGCTCCTAAAATTTAGGGTATGAAAGTTATAAATATTATAATTCACCCTATAAAATAAATAAAATACAACTTACCCTAAAAGGATATTCAAATAATAAACATAGGGTAAAGTAAAATATTTTATTTAAATATTTTTGAAAAACAAAATTTGTAATGTCAAAAATATTAATTAATTATAACTTTTATCAATATTTAAATAACTTAGATCAAATAAATAACATATTTCAAAATAATTTACCCTATTAAAATATTTCACATTAGTAATTTAGGGTAATTTTAAATAATGCCTAAAACATTATGTTAATAAAATCTAAATCACATCTTTAATGTAAAATCTTTTAAAAGCACATAAGGTAAAAGAAATGAGATAATATGATTTTCTCTAACACATAACTCGAAGAAAACATTTAGACTAATTGGTTAGAGGGGGAATGGGTAGGTAGGTAGGAAAAAAGGGATGGCTTGAGAGGTCGAGTGTTCAACTCCCGATTGCTATCCTTTTGCCCAACATCCCTAGTATTCCTCTATAATTATTTTTATTTCAAAAAATATAAATGCATTTACCACATTGAAATAAGATAATTAATTTTGCTCATATAGTTGAGCAAGGAAATAAATATAAAAATGAAATAATAATAAACACTTCCCTGAAAATTTTATGTAAATTTGGGGCTGAATTTTTAGGTGTCAACAGAGTGGCCGAAAGACAAACAAGTGAAGATTATTGAGGATACATTGGTTGAGCCAGGGTCTGTTAAACGCAATGATTCCCACTTTTCCCATCCCAATAAATGATTGTCATTTCATGGAATGTGTGGGGTTTGAACAACATCCCTAGACAAAAGGTTATTCAAGATTTAATTGTTTCTCATTCTCCTGATATTGTCTTCATTCAGGAAACTAAATTGTCAGTGGAGGATATAGGAAGTAGAGTTTCTAGGATTTGGCCGTGTGGAGCTTGTCAGTTTGTTGGGGCTCATGGTAGTTCAGCTGGAATGACTTGCTTTTGGGATCTAAGAAAGGTTGTCCCTTAGTTGTGGATTACAGGTCGCTCTTCTATTTCTGCGTTTGCCTCTTGTCTGGATTTAGGCGAAATCTGTCCTTTTTCCAATGTTTATGCTCCTACTACTCTTTTGGGCAAATCTCAACTTTGGGACCATATTAGATATGTCCGCTCTCTGGATCCCTTTCTTCCTTGGATCTTGGCTAGCGACTTCAATGTAGTGTGTAATCTGGAGGAAAAAAGAGGGGGTGTGGCTAGACTAGACCCTTCAACCATCCTCCTCAATGACAATATTGAGCTTTTGAATGTTATTGATGTGAAGCCAAATGATGGCATGTTCACTTGGAACAACAAGAGAAGTGGAGTGGATGCCATCTCTGAGAGACTGGATAGATTCTTTGTTTTTGGTTATTGGATAGGAGATAAATGGAATACTAGTTCAGAAATCTTGGATTGGAGAGGCTCTGATCACTGCCAATCAAAATATCTATGGTCTCTTCTAGAGCTTCATAAAAGCCTTCTTTTAAGTTTCAACTTATGTGGTTGCAGGATCCCTCTCTTCAGGACTTGGTCACTAATTGGTGTTTCGAAGGGCAGCCTTCTCATGGTACGACTATGTATTCTTTTTTTAAAAGATTGCAATCTGTGAAATATAAACTCAAAAGATTTAATAGGTAATGTTTTGGGAATTTGCACTTTAGCAAACAGGCTGCCCAAGCTCGGTTGGATTCTCTCACTTGCTTGAGCCGGTATCAAGGAGTTACTTTGGAGCTGAGTCAAAAGGAAGCTATGGCCATCAAGGATTTGGAGGAATGGGAGATTCGGGAAGAGATCTTTTGGTAACATAAGTCTTGAATTGTATGGCTTCAAGGAGACAAGAACATTGCTTTATTTCATAATTCTATTAAGGCAAGAACTGGCAATGTCATTACTTTCTTAGTGTCTTTGGAGAGAGCCCAACTCTCCTCAACGAGGGACATCTCGCAGGAAGCACACTGGTATTTTTCTGCTTTGTATAAGGAAGATTCTCTTCCTACTGGGGATGAAGACCTTTCTATTCTGGAGTGCATTCCTCCTCTTGTTTCTGGAAAAATGTAAGAGGCTCTTGTTAGCCCTATCTCGCTACAAGAACTGAAAAATATTGTCTTTCACATGAAAAAAGGAAAAGCCCTAGGCCCTGTTGGGCTATGGAATTTTACCAGGAATTTTGGGAGATTATCAAATGGGACCTTCTAGAGGTGGTTCGAGAATCACATAACAATAAGCAGATGTTAAAAGCCATGAATTCCACTTTTCTGGCCCTTTTTCCTAAGAAAGATAATGTGAATAGACTTGATCAATTCAGACTAATTGCCCTTTGTAATGTGGTTTACAAGATTATCTCTAAATTGATTGTAGAGAGGTTCAAGCTATGTCTCGAGGCTCTTATTTCTAATGAGCAAGTGGGTTTTTGTAAGACACCCCCTATTTTGAACAATTTTTTGTGTCTTTCTATTCTTTGTAATTTTGTCAAACAGTTTGCAAACAAGCTGTTTACAGAGTTTCTAATATGTTTGGTTCTTGAGTTTTTACTAGTTAGAGATGAATATGGCATTTACTAATACTGGAGAATGCAAACTTGTGACAACATAACCATTATTGAGTCAAATATAAATATTGTCTAATCTGAAATTAGTGTTCTTGGAATGTGTTAACAACAGTGAGTTACAATGCTAGCCTCATCCAATAAATCTAAATATACTAACAACAGTTCATTGATTGAGTTTATAAATCAATTACAAACAATCCAATGTGTTTGCATACCAATTCTGTTTGTCCAGCTACATATCGGGTCTGATATAGTTAATTTTAGATAAATACGCTCAACAATGCTGCTGGTAGTGAGTGCGGCAGCCTTATTTCACCAGCTCCAGACCTGCTACAATTTCTCTAAGATGTTCAGACATGTACGGCTGCCCAGATTGTAGTCTCCAGCCCAGTTCTTTGTGGTTGCAAGTGTTTCAGGTTTATACGACTTGCTGAAAGAGAGTTCTAGATAGATTCAACTCTGCCCTATCCTTGGACAACTCACAAAATACCCAACAATGCTCAGATTTGGGCCAGCTAGCAGGAAGGGTTTGTGTCACAACAACTAATACTTTTAAATCACCTTCACATTTCCCTAACTCGACCTCAAGAAGAAATTCATATGAAAGCTATAGATTATCTCCAAAATAGAACTCTTGCCAAGCAACTCCAATCTCAGCCACTAAGAAATAGAAATATGATTTTACCTTACAAATTCGAGCTCAACTCCTCCTGACCGTGTCTTGCAACAACGAGAAGAATGTCAGCATAGAGGGATTTCGTCCTCCAAGCCCGCAAGAGAAAGTCTCCACAGTTTCACCAATTTTTTATATATTATCCATGCATGCTGAAAGAGAGCTCTTTAATCTCTTTTATAACACTTTCTAAGAGCTCAACCAGTCACCTTGACAATGTGGGATAAACAAAATCACCTTTTCCCCTTTTCTATTATTTTGGGATTTTTGTTTTTTCGCCCCTATTTTCTCGTGACTGCTTTTTTGGCCCCTATTTTATCACGATTGCTTTTTCTTTAATATTTCCATGCCATGTAACATGATTTCCTTCACTTAAGTCCCCAATAACTTTTATTTATGCTTCCAATGTATTATAGAATAAAATGGGCCATTTAATTAAATATTTCCCACAAACTATAGACTATGCATTAATAAAGTTAAAATATTAAATTTAACTTTATAAAATACCTTTATTAACGCATAATAATTTATATCAATGATAAATAAATGATCTTGTCAATATTACCAATTTACCATCAACATGCTACTACAACTGGAAGTCCAACATGCCCATAATGACTTACTATAAATAGTAAGTGCCCCTAAAACTGCCTCAGATCACCTTAGAATGACCTGCAACTGAAACTGTCTTAGGCCAAATGGCCTCTAAGTCCCTTTTATGTCCTGGTTAGCCTACGAGACTATGGGGAAATAGGCTAACGACAAAGTCATACACCTTGTGCTAGAAAGGGGACATTACAGTCCACCCTTCCCAAAGATTGCTTGTCCTCAAGCAATGCCAATGCAATCTACAATCATCAAACTTATCAAGATTTTAGCCGAGAATGATCCCAAGGTCCCAAGTCATCCTAGGAGATTTGTAGTACGATTTTCTAAAAACACTGTCCTGCAAGGTACCCGAACAAGTGATCTCTCGAGAAGCTCTAGAAAGAAGAGCAATCAAATACTGCATCAACTCTATCAACTGCTCTAGAAATTGGTCTCGGAAATAACTAATCTTGAACACCAAAGGAGTAACCTCCAATAAGCCAACATTGGCTTCCTCATCCTCTACTATTAAACTGCAAACCCAAGTGTTCCTAGGTTCCAAATCAATCTCATAAAGGAACCACTATGCTGATGTTGCGCTACTCTGATCACAGCATGAAACATTTTCTTTTGTGGCATCCCAATAAGATCCATAATTGCAATCCCGATAACTAACATCATCCTGGGCAACTGGAAGAAATATTTGCTCAACCCAAAACCCTAATCCTCAGTATATCTCCTCATGAAGTTCCAAACAAGAAACAGATCTATCACAAATGAGGGACTAGTAAAGTTGTTTGTACAACTAACCCTGAAATAAGCTAACCAAGCAGTGCATCTGTGATCAACAATTGGAATCATATCACTGGCACATAACTGCCAAGTGTCAATGTAGGAAGCTTGAGTACACCAACAAACCCAACTTACTGCAATCAACCAATTATTATTTGGAAGAATATGCATACTAACATCATGAAGTGACTGCAATGACCCAAACTCTCCCAAGTGGAAGTGGAGAATAACCGAACTATACCAAGAGGATCTCCCACAATTGGCTGCACTGAAATCTGCAAGTGTTCAAAATCAAACTGCCCTGAGATTGAGGTCAACATAAAGAATGTGAAAAAGCTAGGACATCAGTAAACAATCTGAAATCTCATTGGATACATAGAACTCATGAATATGAGAGTAACGGAAAACCCATATCCTACGATCAAATCTCCTCTACCATCAACCCTCAACCAAGAACTGCTCATCTGCTGGATAAAGAGAGCATCCAACTCATTTGCAAATCGAAATTTGAACTCATATGTAATCTGATTGGAGAGTGGACAGCAGTGCTAACATTCATTATTACAACTCCAAAGCCCTCGGAAAGATGAACCATAGCATAAAGAAGTTTGTCGTCCTGGACCAACTTCAAAGGTAAAATGTTGAAGCTCCAAACAATCTCCAATTGGAAATCTTTACTTCCTCGACAAAAGAAATTGTGCCAACTCCCCTGAATGAGAGCAAACCATAAAGTGAAGTGACTGATTTGCAACCAAAAAGCAAGCTCAAAATTGAAGTCCAGATCCATTCTTTGCCAAGTAACACTCCCAAGATTGACCATTCGTTCAATGCTCCAATCATTACTTAAAATCTCTCTCCAATCCATGAACCAATAGAATAACAAGATGGCTGGTAAGGAAATGAACACTATCAATTCTGAAATTTAGATCATCATCCCTCCAAAACTCACTCCAACCATCCTCAAAATTGGCTTTTGTCAACATGCAACTGATAATTTCATCCTCCTTGACCCCGTCTTGGGGGCTTTGCCCCCAAACCCCCATTTA
>MU226779.1:1899132-1913624 GCA_018584345.1 Thuja plicata | reverse complement strand
TAATTTACATATTTTTGTACTAATGAACCCGAACCCAAACCCCTTTTCAAAATTTTGCCGTACCGGCGAACCGGTTCTTCAAATTCGAACTCAAACTCAAACTTGAACCGGCATCCTAGATCTACATTGATAAATGCCATAATCTTATTTCAACATATAATATGCAACCCAAAACAATAATTCTATTCAGCTATTAATCATACTTGTTTATCTTCAATGATATGATTTCAATTTAAATTCTGAACATATATATATATAAAATTATATATTTATATATATTCCTTGCTGCTGACTGTATATATATTAAATGTTGACTGTGTATATATTAAATGCTGACTGTGTATGAATTAATTGTTGATTGTATCAAATAATTCCCCCCTTGTATTCCTCTTCTGTGTTCTCCTATTTATATGGGGGGGGGAAGACATTGTTAACCCCGTGGGTGAGGGGAGTCACCCTCTCCCCACGGGTGCGACTGCAGTTGCGTCCTTAGGTGCTGCGACTTTAGTAGCAGCCCTTTGTGGGTGCGACTTTAGTCGCAGTCCCTAAGGGCCGCGACTTTAGTCGCTTTTTTATTTTTTATTTGTTTATTAATAATATACTTTATTAATATTTATTAATTTTGTTTAGAATTATATAATATATTAATGTGTAATATATATATATAAATTATTAATATATTTATATGGTAATTAATAATTCAATCATATTAATTATTAATATTATTTATATATTACTTATTAATATTATTAATAAATTAATAATTATATATATATTAATTATTAATTAATATATTAATATGCATATTAACTTTATTGAATATATATATTTATAAAAAACATTATATTCAATTTCATATGGAATGACTTATTGATTCTTTTTGTATAAATTCAATCGGTTCAATCGAGGGCCATTACAGTCCCTCCGTCCTAAATTTGCTTGTCCTCAAGCATCTTAAGGATTTCTTCTTTCTCCCATGTGGCATCTTTTTCGGGCAGGTTTCTTCATTTGATTAAAAATTCAGTGATAGTCTGATTCCTTAGTATCCTTTCCCGAGTGTCAAGAATAATTTCAGGTTTTAGGGCCAGTTGTCCTTTTGTTTGGATTTTCATCTTCATGTGCTTGTATTCGGTTCATTTGTCCCCTTTTACATCGATGATCACCACTCCAAGGTGCCTTACATCTAAAGCATAGTTTTTTCTCGATCAATTCTACTCTTTTTTGACATTGGCGATCCTTGCTCCATGGTTCCTTGCATAAATAACATGGTCTATCTTGATTCTTCTTCTTGGGCCCTTCATTCCGATGGGTAGCTTTGGAGGTGAAGTTCTTGGGGTTTTCTTTAGGTGCATTAGACTCAGTCTTCCTTGCTTTTTTGATACCCTCTTCCAAGGTTTGTGGTTCGAAAGGATTTACAAAGGTTTTGATGTGATCTTTAAGCCCCTCAATAAACATGTAAACAAGCCTCTTTTGGGATATATCTGGAACCATAATGGATAAACTTTGAAATTGGTTGGAATATTCCTCAATAGTTCCTGTTTGTTTAAGATGGGTTAACTCTTGAAAGTACCATTCGGGGTCCTTTTGATAAAATCTACTAATGAGTTTTTGGGTGAACTCACTATAGGAGTTTATGTTTTTATGTCCAAGAGTAATGAGACCATGGTGCCACCAATTGTGGGCTGCCTTGGTTAAATGGATTACAACAAATTTAATGGCATTCTCTTCAGTCACGGAGCTGAGGGATAGATAGGTGTCTAGATTTTGGACCCAGGCTTGAGCGGTGTCCTTCCTTGACCCATCAAAACATGGTAGGGACATTTTTCCTATCTTTGCTTTAAGGTCTTTGTCTCCATGATTTTTCCCTCTACTATGGATGGCCAAGATTTTGGTCTCATAGTATTCCTTAAAGGAAATAAGTCTTTGGATTTCAGGTTCTAGCCTTGCATACATTTGGGTAAGTTCTTCTACACTATTTGTGGTTGGCTCTTCCTCTTTTATAATGGGTTCTTCCCTTGGAATAAAGGGTGGTATGGTGGGTCTAAGGGTGGAACTTTGGATTGAGTGTTCATTTTCAGAGTGATTGGAGTGAGTATCCCTTCTCGGGTTAGGAATGGGTCTTTCGTTATGGTTGTTATTACTCATGTTTTGGATGGCTTGGAGAAGTAATTGGTTGGTTCTTTCAAACCTTTCATTGGTTTGTTCCATGAAGTTCCTCAACTCCTGTGCTAGTTGTTTTGCCATGGCCTTGCTTCCTCTGGTGCGCTGATAGGTTTACTTGAACTAACCTTCACAAGATGACAGGATTATGCTCTAATACCACTGTAATATCCCCTCTAGATCTTAGTCAAATGATCCTGCGATAATGAAGTTAGTGGAAGACAAGATTTTATAAAAATATATGAAATTAACATTTAAGCCTATATATTTCCTAAATCCTAACCATTCCCAAGAGTAAGTTTGCCAGATCGGGTTTTCTAACCTTTGAGAAGGACCCTCTTACTTTGAATGATATAATATCGATTCTAAAGCAGCCCTTAGGTTAGTCCACCGTCTTCCCTGGAGCACATCCTCTAAGGTCCTTTAGGATGGCCAATAAATGAACCATTCCTCTTCTTGGAAGAGATATCCTCTATCCAAGGCCTTACATATGCATTTGTTATTCATCAGTATATACTGGCTTAGTGGAGATTATAACAATCTCAAATTGGCAACGAGATTATACCAATCTCAAATTGCCATTATATTGATCCCTTTGTAGCTTGGATTCCAAAATGAATATAAGATTCATATGTCCGAGTTAATAGAGGGAGTATGAATATAAAATTCATTATCATCACTAATAAACATAATATAAAATTCATTAACATTATCTACATTGATAAATGCCATAATCTTATTTCAACATATAATATGCACCCCAAAACAATAATTCTCTTCAACTATTAATTATACCTGTTTATCTTCAATGATATGATTTCAATTTAAATTCTGAATATATATATTCCTTGCTGCTGTATAAAAATGCTGACTGTATATATATTAAATGCTGACTGCGTATATATTAAATGCTGATTGTGTATGAATTAATTGCTGATTGTATTAAATAATCCCCCCCCTTTATTCCTCCTCCGTGTTCTCCTATTTATACGGGGGGAAGACATTGTTAAACCCGTGAGTGAGGGGAGTCACACCCTCTCCCCACGGGTGCAACTGCAGTCGCGTCCTTAGGTGCTGCGAGCCTGCGACTTTAGTCACAGCCCTTCGTGGTTGTGACTTTAGTTAGTCTCTAAGGACCACGACTTTAGTCACTTTTTTAATTTTTTAATTTTATATTTGTTTATTAATATTTATTAATTTTGTTTATAATTATATAATATATTAATATGTGTAATATATATATATATATATATATATATATATATATTTAAATTATTATTATATTTATATGTTAATTAATAATTTAATCATATTAATTACTAATATTATTTATATATTAATTATTAATATTATTAGTATATTAATCATTATATATATATATTAATTATTAATATTATTTATATATATTAATGATTAATTAATACATTAATATGCATATTAATTTTATTGAATATATATATATTTATAAAAAAACATTATATTCAATTTCATATGGAATGACATTGATTCTTTTTGTATAAATTCAATCGGTTTAATCGAGGGCCATTACATGGATCCTAGATAGATGGGATTCAGTTTGTAGATTGAAGCAAGAGCAGGGTCTGGGTCTTCGACTTGTTGGTTTAATTGGTCAAGCCTTAGCAACTAAGTTGTATTGGTGATGGTGTACTCTTTAGGATCTTGATTGGGCTAGAATCATTTACTCATAAGTACCTCTAGGGTGTGGATAGTGTGGATGTGCCTCGTTGCAATTTGCTGGGGAAGGGTTCCATGATTTGGGAGACTCTCTGAAAAGGGGCAAAGCTCATCAAAGAGGGACTTTTTTGGATATTTAATAGGGGAGTGAATGCCCATATCTGGCATTATTCTTGGGATGGTCACCCCCCGATTATTTCTTAGTTCCCTCACCTTCAACCTCTTTGTGACATTTTTGTTGCAGCTGGTTGGAGTAGGATGGCATATTTTAAAACTATTATTTTCAAGGGACATGTGTAGGTGAATCGTTGGAAAGATCCTTAGGAATGACCACGAGGGGGCACTGAAGAGAATCGTTAGGAGCTGGCTAGGATCTTGGCTAGAAGATTTTGTAGCTCTTTTCAGGAAAGTGATGTTCTGATTTGGGGTCTTAATCCAAAGGGTAGATTTACTGTTGCCTCTGGTTACCAGGAGTTGTACAGGTAGTTACATGGATTGGGGGTGTGCCTTGGTGGAAATAGGTTTGGAATTGCTTCTCTTGGCCTAAATGCAACTTTTTTCTTTTGCTGGTTGCCCAAAATAGATGCCTCACCTGGGAGAATTTACGGAAGAGAGGCTTCCAAGGCCTGTCCAGGTGTGTCCTTTGCCAGAAGAATGAGGAATGTGTTTCCCATCTATTCTTTTAGCGTTCTTATGCTAGAGAGATTTGGCACTTGTGGTGGAGAGTGTGGAATCATGCATGTGTCCATGCCACTTCTTTATTAGATTTTGGAATAGCCTGGGTCGTCCTCTGGCCAAGTCCTCATTTTCGCAAGTTGCTCGGCTTCTTGGTTCGACTTTCATGATTTGGAATTTATGGTTGAAAAGGAATATAAGGATCTTTCAAGATTCAGAAATGATAAGTGCTCTTGTGTGGAGAAAAAATGTTTGCATGCTTTGAGAAACTATTCTTACAAAATGTGAGGTTGCTGGTCCTATGGATCCTAGTGAACTAGCTGTGGTGAGGAAATTGAATTTGGACAACAATGGAGGTAGCCCCTCTGCTAGAAGGAGATCAAGACAAGTCAAACACAAAATTCATAGAGATGGGAGATGGCTTCCTCCTCCCGAGGGAATTTTAAAAGTTAATACTGATGGGCTTTCTTGGGGCAATCCTGGTCATGCGAGAATTGGTGGTATTGGTAGGGATAGCAATGAAAACGTGTGTTCCTCTTCTCTGCCTACAAAGATTGTCACTCAAATAACCTTATGGAGGCTATAGCTATTCTTCATGCTATTGAAAAAGGATTCTCTCTTGGTTGGAAGAAGATTGTTTGTGAATCATATTCTCAAATAGTGATTGATATGTTGAATGCTCAACATCTGGAAGAGGCTAATTGGCAATGAGATGGGGTGGTAAAATAGATCCTGTATTTGTGCTCTACGCTGGATCATATTTCTTTTTGTCATATTCTGCAAGAATGGAATAGAGTGGCTGATTGTTTGGCAAAATGGGCTTCAAAGAACCTAGATGAGTGGGATGTGGATGATTGGGGCCTCTTGAGGCCAAAATATATGGAGATGTTGGATAGGTTAATTATGGAGGACAAAGTGGTGTGGATGTTCCCTTTGTGGGTTGAGCTCTTCTTCTTGGTTGATGGATGTCCTTGGTCTGGCCTTGTGCCATTTGCTACGTATTCTCTGATTTGATCTGAATAAATTTTATCCCCTCCCTTTTTCAAAAAAAAAAGAACAACAATTGATTAATGCAATATATTTTGATATCCAACATTTTTACAAAGTTTGACATGGCAAGGGCACAAAATTGACTTTTTCAAAATTAATTTTATTTTATTCCTACTTAGAATTCAATTTAAAAACTAGATTAGGTGCTAATGCTCCATTGATCACATATGAAACAATCAAAATGGAAAACAATGCACAATGGAGACAAAGTGATTAACTTACCTCCAAATTTGAAAATAAAACATTTGCATTAAACTCCACACCCACTGCAAGAGAGGAAATCCAATCCCACCCACTAGCACATGACCATTCCGATCCCACTACGTTGAATCTCACTTCATTTCACCCACAAATGTATTCTCAATTCCAATTTGAAAATTTGACAAGAGCAATGTTTTAAGAGCCATTTTCTTCCCAAAAGAAAATAATGAATAATGAACTAATTATTTTTCCCTTCAACTCTTTTTGCTTTTTCCTATTTTGTTTATCTTTTTCTATTGTCTTCATTTTAGTTGTAATCATTTTCCATTCCTCTTAGGAACCACAATCGAGCACAAGTAAGACGTTCCATACCAAAGCATTTACAATCATTAATCAAATACGATTAAATTATATATAGATAGTCATTTTCAACCCACTGAGTTTTAGAAAATAAAAGAATATAAATTTATTATTATTTCATTTAATTGCATTTTACCCTGTTTTTTATCCAAGTCAAATAAGACATTTAAATATATCCAAGATTAACATCTAACATTTAAATTTAAGAATTTTTCCCTAAAGCATACTTTTCCAATTTAACTTACAAAAAACATGAACTCAAACAAAAACATCAAATTAGGCATTTACGGGTTTTCCACAACATAGTTGGACTTGACAATTGCCTCTAATTCAAATCCGGGTGAAACAGGGTCAACATGACACATACTATACTCGTTACGTGTATGATTGAGGGGTACGATAGGACAGACCAATGTTAGATCTCCGAAATAATTTCC
Organism: Thuja plicata; assembly: GCA_018584345.1. NCBI lineage: Eukaryota > Viridiplantae > Streptophyta > Pinopsida > Cupressales > Cupressaceae > Thuja > Thuja plicata. The sequence goes on along the minus strand of MU226779.1, from coordinate 1,907,046 downwards.
GTTGGGGTTTAACTCAGTCCTGCGGAGCTAGGTGGAAAAATACCTTGTACCTGTAACCACTCCGCACATGTCAAAGGTACCTGCTCAATGTATATATAGCTGAAGCACATCATATCATAAACACCCAACAGGGCACATCATCATATAAACTATTAAATATATAACCCAAGTATTAAAACATCATAAAAACATAATAATACTTTTAATCCACACATGAATACTATTTTGTACGTCAATGATACGAAGCATTAAATACAAAATATATCTAAACTTGCAAAACACCAAATAGCGGACATGTTTACGAACCACATCTTGAACATGTGGTGATCCAACACGCTAGGAATAGCAAGAACATAAGTCTCAAAGAAAATGGTGAAGCTGAACCACCGTTGGATATTCACAACAAGAAGCACAATCACAAAGATGGCCTGTGAATCCCTTGACATATTGTTGGAGAAACAATGTTGAGATCCACACCTCAAGGCTGCAAACAGGAGGGACACTACAGGCAGTGCTTGTAAAGGATCGCTGCCTAAATACCAACAAGCCTCCCCTTCGTTTATTGATTTTGTTGAGCCTATGCATGCCAATATTGTTGACTGCAATCCCTTGGAGACTGCCTACATAAAGAGGTAGAGGGAGTGCAACTGGAGGGGGAAATAGACTTGATACATAGACAGAGCGAACACATGCATAATGATATATGGGGAAATATACTTGCTTTATCCTTGTCACAGAAGCTTTAGAATGAAATTGCTTTTTCTTTCTAGACAGAGGTGAGATCATTGAGATTTTTTCATTCCTAGGAACTAGAGTTAATTTTGGGTGGTGGACCCCTTTGTTCTTGTTTGAGGTTGGAGAATGCATTGAGTGGGTGTGTTGCATTTAGTCTAGACATAATTATTGTGGTAGCACACATTAGGGTAAGAGATCTGTTCTGTGAGCTTACGGATCTGCCCCAGCGGTCAATGTTAGACCCTGAATGGTTGTAATAAGTGGTTGCAAGTGTTTGAACCTTGAGCATCACCTGCACAATTAAAAATAGAAGGAAAGACTGTTAGAGACATGGTATTTGACACAACATTGTTTTTCATTCTCTAGAGATTATAAAGAGGATGTTGATGCTAGCAATGAGGAACATTGTTGTGTGAGCTTATTAGGGATCTGCCCCAATGGTCAATGTTAGAATCTGAATGGATGTATTAAATGGTTGCAAATTTTTGAACCTTGAGCATCACCTGCTCAATAAAATATTAAAGGAAAGACTGTTAGAGACATGGTATTTGAGACAACGTTGTTTGTCATTTCCTAGAGCTTATAAAGAGGATATTGATACTAGCAATGAGGAACATCTATTGACAAGGATCAGACTGGTTTTTCATATGATGAAATTGAGAGGGGTCTGGTGGGAAACAGATCAGGAGCTAGCTGGACTCTTCAACTTAGAATGGGATCCCCTTCTATCTCTGAAAATGCAAGTTACAAACTGTTAAGTGGATATGGAGAATCTATAGTACAAGCCTTTCTGATTTGTAAGGATCCAATCATAGATATAATCAAGGATACTAACAAAAACTATCATGTTGAATCTCTTTCAAAATCGTCTTTGCTATTATTGGGATTAATCTAGCTACTGAATTTGGACTGCTCATCCACCAGCACAACATTTTATCTGATTTCAAATGTATCAAGATCCTCATACACTACAGAAGCAATATCAAACAATTTCTCTGTTCATCTAGAAATGCGCAGTTCATCATTTTGAAAAATTGAGTATTCATACAGCTAGATCTAATAGTTCTTGCTATTACAGAAAGTTAACGACTCATTATTGTTTTCTTGCTAGTATTCAATCTTAGTCTGTCTTTATATTATTTTAATAGCTCTCCCTCCCCACCTTTCTGCCTCCAATCCTCTCCAAAATTCGGAAAAGAAATTCGCATCCCTGTGTGCCTTTCTCCTCAAAACTTTGAAAAGCACTGGTTTTTAAATGATTGTGGTCTATAATTTTGGTGTTCTAGAAGAATTTTGAAAGTTGCACATATTTTGTTTGGATTCAAGATATGCGATTGCCTTAACATAGGTTTCTTTTGTACTTGCTCTAATTTGCGCAGGAATTTTCAAATTGAGCTTTACAGAAATTTTCGCCTCACTCAAAATTGTTTGCAATATTATGTTTGTTTGTTTGTTTAACTACACCCTAGTGCATGAAATTGAGTTAATGCTTATTGGTGGGTACATGCTGTATTGTGCTAAATCAGTCAATAACATATCTGGCACGGGGCTGTTGATTATTCATTTGTTGTTTAATCCCTGATTTAGGGGTCATAATTGAGATATTTGGAATTTTTGCTCTTATTTTGTCTACCAAGTCTTTTAATTTTAATTTTCTTTTCTTTGTTTTGAGTTTCAATAGACTGGAAGTTAGTGTTTTTGAGTTGTATTTTTTGCATTGATTTTAATGCAGTCTGAATCTTTGTGAAGCATGATATTATAATTGAATTAAGTTAGAATTTTGATATAAGGGGGTTATGGTCCCCCAAAAATAATAGAGAGAGATTTTTAAAGATATGCATATGACATTTGCTAGTCATTAGCATGGAAAATTATCCAGAGGAAGCAAACTAAGCTATATTATTTTGCTGAAAGCAGGCTTTATGTGAAACAGAAGTATGGGTCAGAAGAGTGGTTTAAGAATGTTTCTGCTATCAACCACCTTTCTGTCAAGGAAGCTCTAAAGTTGTCCCTGATCAAATCATTGGAAAACTTACTGGTATATCTTTGTACACTTTTTAGCAAGCATCAAGATAACAGAATAATAAAGTGCCAATTCTGAATACATTATCTTGATTTTGGGTTGTTTATGTTTTCTATATTGTTTTTACAGTGTGAAACAGGAAGGGATAAAAGAATCCAAGAGTTATAATTCTAAGCTTCATATATGTGCAGGGAAAGAATTCAGATTTAAATTCATCATTTCGAGTTTCTTTGATTTACAATCATATTGGACTTTCACAAGAACTTGATGTCGAGGATTCAAAAGAAAATAATGGAAAACGTAGAAAAACAGGTATGGCCAGATTTCTTTCCTTGTGATGCTATGCTTGTTCCCATGAAATCCTATAACTATATAAAATATTCTTGCAAGTGTTTGAGAGACGATCAACTCCTCATTTCAATTTAACTGCAGGAGTTTTATGCCTTACAAATATGGAACATTGTGTTCAACTTCCATGAACTTTGGAGAATTGTGAAATATGCATGTCTATAAGGGTTGAGGGGTTGAGCCATGAAAATACATGATATCACTTTTTAACTAGGAAAGAGGATGCTGTAAAGCGGAGTCTTGGCTAATGGGTGTAATTTTCTGATTACTTAATGCCTTCTGTGATTAAATAGTTTTAAGCCTGTGTGTTTTTTAAACAATATTAATTTTTGTTTTAATTAAGGGAAACAACTGGATTGCATAGATAATGGCCCTTTGTTAAGTGGATTATAGCATGATGCATAAGCATATGTCTAAACCAGAAGCTGTCCTTCAGCTAAGCAGCCAAGGGTAGGGGATTCAGTCTGTCAAAGTCACCCAGGATTGAACCTGATCTAATTTTGAAACTTGATGGATGACAAACAAGGTGTTAATGTTTTGTAGCTGTGTGAGAGATCATTCTCATGTGCGATGACTATTGAAGAGCTATATGTCGTGGCTGCTGAGTCAGCCTCATCTTCTGAAGTATATTTTGATGACTTTTATATATCCTATGTGGAGTATGTTATGTCAATGCTTGGCCACTGCGGTTAGTATGACGTGTCACCGTGAGCTTGCATTCTTTCTCACGTCACCTGAAGTGACCCTGCGTGCAGCTGATTTGTCACCCGATGAGAACTCAAGAGACTCCCATGTTGCTATGCAAAGAGTCATTCCTTTGCATATGAAAAGTCAGGCGTTTCAAGAAGGAGTCGATTTGTTTTCCTATTCGAAGGTTGTTCTTTCACGCACCAATGTATTGGCTATGCTTGTGTGTCTCTATTTATTTATTGATTCTGAGAAGAATGCAGCTATTCCTCGGCCCTCCTTCTGATCTCAGTCGACTATTGAATTTGTAGTTATCTATATATTGCATACTGTGTGATGTGTAGTGGTGGAGAATACTTATGTTTCTGGAGTGTTAAGTGTAGTTGATTTATTGTGGAGTTTTAGTATTGTCTCCGTTATGTATCTCAGCACTCCTTGTATTTGAGAAAATGTAGTATTTATATCTGATGTATTGTCTGTTCAGCAGAGCCTCTGAGTCTTTGGAGAGATTGTATTCAGATTATTTTATCATAAATAAAGAAGAACGTTTTGGTGGTGTGGCTGGGTTTTTCACTCGAGAAGGAGGGTTTTCCCAGGATAAATTATGTGCCTTTGTGTTCATTGTTTTGATCTTTTGCTGCTTATGTTATTCTGGTTCGAAAACTCAACACAAGGAACATGCCATTATCCTCGCCAATTGATCTACAACCCTTCAGTAAACCTCTGATTTTTCTAGATAAAGATCAGATAATAATAATATTAATGGGATGAGTAATTACATAAATACAGTGTAACATGGGTACTGGGGGACGTCGGGATGTTGGGACAGTGGGACGGGTTTCCGGGATGGGGTAGAAAAGGGCTTCAATTTGAGGACGGCATGGGGACAGCGGCGAGGGGAGGGGGGGAGGGGAATGGGGGGGGCTGTAATATACTATACATATAGTACTTGAAATGCTAATTAAGAAATGATGTATAACAATATAAGAACTAATTATACCAAATACTTGAACATAGCAAAATTGCAACGTACCCAATATAGAATACAATGTACTTGAACATTGAACATTGAACATTGAATATCGAATTACCAAATACTATTAAAAATTCAAATTATTGGCAAACAAAAGATTATGATTTATATTATATCAAAAATATCATAAAGGTGATTACAATGAGTAGCATGATATCCAGATACCAAAACAAGTACAAAATCATGTCAAAATGTAGTGAAGGGAGGCCTCTAATCATCCCCCAAGGCAAACTTCTCGTCATTGGAGACGTCCTCAAGACGTTTGAGGGACGCCTAGGCATCTCTCGGATGTCCTGGGGACGTCTGACAGTCCCCACGTCCCAACACGACTTGGTGGTGGGAAGGCGGTGGTGGGGGGACGTGCGCACGCCAAGTCTTTGGGATGGGGACGGCTCCGGTAAGGGGATGAAGGGGTTTGGGGGGACGAGTCCCCGTGTTACACTTAATAAATATTAAAAACTCCAGTTTCCACTTGTGTAGTAGAGTGATCTGGGTTAAAACTAAGTTCCCAGTTCTGGTTCAGATCTTGGTTCAAGTTTGTGAATCCTGCAAATTTGTTTTTTGGATTGAGTTCATTTTGGGTTTGTGTGTACATAAAACATGTAAAAATCATTTATAATGTAGTTGCGGTCTAAAAGTAGGAATTAAGTTTAGAATACCAATGTCATTAAAATTTAAAAACATAAATGATAAATATCATAAAATATTCATTGTACAGTCTTCAAATTGAATATTAAAATAATAATGTCAATTTCAAGAATCAGTTTTCAACGTCGTATGGAATTTCTAAATCATCAATCATTAACATTAGATGATGTAGGAACTTTTGAAGAATCATAAGCAGCCCTACTACTATTTGCACTAAAAACTACTATTTGCACTAAAAACTACTATTTGCACTAAAAGTGTGCTTGTTTTTGAACTCCTCAAGTGCAACATCTTGGGAAGTGGAGGCATCCAAGTCAGAATGCTTTGGCTCCATATCCCACAACTTCGAAGAGGTCTTGGGGTAGCGCCCTAGGGGCATTTCTTGTTGTGATATAGGGCAAAGTCATGGGTTGGAGCTCCTGCCACCAAGCCCAAATGAAGACCTTCAAAACCACAAAGACGTTCATGGTGCACACCATTCTCATAATTTGTTAGAAGGCCAAAAACAATGCTTTTAGAACAAAAAATAGTATTTTTGGAGTGTTTAATTCATATTTTTCATCAATAGTGTGAGTTAAGAGCTTTGATTCATTGTGTACTCGAGTACTTGCTGAAAATTGTTAGAAACATGTCAAAAAAACTCTGTGAGTTAACTCTATGAAAACACATTGTTAATGTCAATGCCAAAGTCAAAGGTGAAAAATTGAAAAGCCATTATTTGGACAAAAGCTGTGATAGGCTCTTTGCAGGTTCATTAGGATCTGTCTAGATCTTCCTCGAGTTCACCCAAGGTCATCTCGGATTAACCCAACTCTCCACGACATGCCCTATTGCCCTATGGTATTCGTAGGGGAACTAGATAGGATCAAAGGTCTAGTTTGAATCGGACTTGGATCGGTCCAATCACCAGGCGATTTGGTAACACAGGATTAAAGTATCACAATAGTTTATATTATGCTTTTGATATGAATTTCTACCCATAGAGATTGCCTTACCCAAATGACACAATGAACTAAACCTAAAATATTTGATTTACATAGAATATTGAAAGCTAACAAAATTCCAATGTTATTCTATGATGCCATCATTGTTGGTGTTGCCAGTACATAAGTTTAATATATTATGAGCACAATGCACTATCTTTATGGCCTTGTAGATTGGCTTCTGCTACTTGTTGGTTGCCAAAAAACTATCAAAAGTAGAACTATCAGTATCATTCATACTGAAGTTAGGGGCACTTCAAAAAGTCTTTCACTTTTGCTTTGATCAATTTTCATGTCCCCATTTCCAAATATATGCCCCAAACAGACAAGTGATAGTTGTGCACACCCATATTTTTCTTTTAGTGATAACATATTCTCCTTCAAAGCTTGCTAAACTTGTTTTACGTGCATTGGTTGCTTGTCATAAGTTTTGCTAACAATCAATATGTCATCCAAGTAAACAAAGACACAAGTATCTATGAATGGTCTCAAAGCTTCATTTATCAAGCAACTGGAACACTACACAACCAAAAAAAACAGGACAATCACACAAACCTTGCCTCGTCTCAAATGCCATTTTTCACACTTCCTCCTTAACTCGATGATACTCGAGTTCAAAATTCAACTTGGCTTGGCCGAATTTAAAATTCAACACGGTGAAGTATGTGTTGCTTTTGTTCAGTGAAACATGGGGACGCGTCCCAGCCCCCGAACTCCTGCATTCTTGTGACGGGGACAGCGCGTCCCTCACTACTGCTAAGCCATTGCTCAACCTCCACAAAAATGCAAGGACGACCAGGAGTCTCCGGGACGTTTCAAGGATGCCCAGGAGTCCCCTGGGCGTCTTGGGGACTTTTGGAAGTGTCCTGTCCCTAGACATTTAAAAAGTGTATTTTTAATTTTTTTTTAAAAATATTTAAAAGAAAATCAGATATATACATATATTTTTGGCTGATTGAAGGACATTTTCAGATCATTTGCAAATTTACTATGGACAATTTATGAGGGTTTGTAGCTGCTATTGCATACATGATTGTTGATTATGCTGGCTACCCTAAATGAAAATCAGAATTGGGGTTTCTATGTTGGTGTTTCCATGTTTGCAATTCATGTGGTGCTACTGTCATATTTATCCAACAATTCATTATCCAATTCCATTTTCATATATGTTTAATTTCAATGTATATGGGTTTCATATAATCAGTGGTGAATGACAGTATCACCATCCATAAAATATCAGTCATAATCAGCAGTCATGTTTGACATATTTGAGTATTTGCAATTTTACAATTTTACTAATTTGCCAAAGTTTCATTTAAAATGTAATTGTTATAAATCTTTTCATAACTAGTTTTTCAAGTACTATATGTATATCAGCACATCCCCCACCCCACCTTGCTGTCCCCTCGCCGTCCCCCAACTTAGGCTCTTTGTCCCCCCGTCCATTTGCAATTTTG
>MU226779.1:1883149-1894436 GCA_018584345.1 Thuja plicata | reverse complement strand
CGACAAGCACCTATTGGGGTTACATACAAGGAGAATACGTGGATTATGATCCAGGTTCTACTTAAGACTCCTTTGGGTCCTATTGGCCCTTACGCTAACCACCCAAGACTTTATAATTGCACTTCATGCCACCCGTAAGACGAAGGTGAGTTAGGGATGGAAAGCACCTACTGGAGTCACAGGAAAGGAGAATACGTGGATTATGATCCAGGTTCCACCTAGAGACTACTTTGGGTCCTATTAGCCCTGACGCTAACCACCCAAGACCTTACAATTGGAATCACCTAATAAATGACATAAACGAATAAATAAACAATCATATCTACTCCTGATTAAATTAGTTCTAATCTGTTGGGACCTAAGCATGCTACTAGGATAAAGAACGGTTCATAATTATTATCTTTACTAATGATGTTTTCCTTTGTTACAAGAAGACAAGTGGGGACAGTGGTAACAGAGTACATCTCATAATTAATTATAGATAAATAATTATATCTTCTTCTAATGGATATATTTCTAATTTTTCAGGAATCTAAGCAAGCTATTTAGATAGGGAATCTATACTAATTGGTGTTCCTTGTTGCAGGATTTTGAAGTCAAGGGCATAGTGATGAAATAAATTTTCCTAACTCTGACTTATTGAATTATAGGGTTTTATCAAAGCTTTCATTATGTGTATACATTGTGTATGCTTCGTGTCTTCATGCATTAATGTGTCTACTTCGTGTATTCTCTATGTCTTCATGCATCAATGTGTACGCCTTGTGTATTCATACATTCATGTGTATATCTCATATTCTCAAGTATATGGTGGCCCTTCTTTGGTTTTATATTGGAGATTGTAAATGAATAAAAGCTATTGTGTATATCGGGTCCATCCAAGTCAATGTAACGATAAGAACTTGTCCCTTCCTCAAATCGGAGAGAGAAAAACTAGCTTAAGATTACAAACATTGTAATTCCTAAGTCTGAGTTATTGGATTCAAAATCGAATAATTGAGATAAAATTAAAATTGTGTTGCTTGAGGACAAGCAAATTTGGGATGGGCGGACTGTCATGAGTCGTGGCCACTATAAATAACTCAAAATACTGGCCTCATTATGTCATTGTGCTTGTTACCCACCCTATATGTCACCTGCAAAAGCTGCCCCCACTTTACCCAACTCTCTTAGTATGGATGATTCCTCCATCCTCTTAACTACTCACATTCACAACAAAAAAAGAAGAAGCTAAAGCTAATGGTAACCCATAAGCCAAATACCAATTCCATTCTTAGACTATCATTCATTTGGCCTTGACTGATATTGATGACACCCTAAGTTGACTCATGCATGGAGCATCAAAACAAACAGTGGGAGATCAATTAAGAATAGATTACCCTGCTGATGCAGAATTTGCAAGACATCAAAGAAAATCAGAGAGGAATTACTAGCACCATAAACAAGTTTGAAGAGGGCCTGGCTATTCTCTATCACTGCCATCAGCAGGTCCACAACAGGGCAGAAGCGATTGAGAGGATCTTGGAGTTGAAAGGACACAAAAGATAACAAGCTCATCAACTGGGATTTTCAACATTTGAACAAATCTTAAAGAATGAAAACCCTTAGGATCATCCCTCTTAATAACATTACTGCCTTTGCTGAACACTGAAACTTATATCTGGGTAGCCAAGGAGAAGGGAAATGTGGTTTGGGATAGAAAATGAAAGGGCATTCTGGGCCATACTTACTAAGAAAACACTGCACCACCAGGAATAACAATCAAGGAGTCCTGAGTCTTTTTTGCTTCTTTTTATCCAACTTAATGTCTGATCATGTCTCCACTAGGCTAGTTTCAAACTGAATGTTTCTCAGATATTTATCTCAATTTTAATTGTTTTAAGCTTGGATGGATTGTATTTTGCAAGTCTTTATCAAAAACAAAAACAAAAGAACAACCATGTTCTGCTTTGAAAGTAAATATATGGCTGTAATTCTCATTAATTTCTTTTCTGTTTCATATATTCAGTACTCAAGGAATGTAAGCCAGACACGTTGGATGATTGACGATGAAAGAATGGGAGAAAACTCAGTAGAAGTGAGTATCCTCTTTGACCTCTAATGTTCACAACAGATCTTGATTTTTAAAAATGACCATAATAAATTGTCAGTTAATTGTGTTCGTATTTGTGTAGGAGATAATAGCAAACCCAATTCTTCCACAGCTAAGAGGAGACAGCTATAAGTTTCATGCAGCTGGCCGGGAAGACATTGATGTATGGATGTGTCTTATACAAACTTTCAATCGGACTGATCAGATATGTTTGCATTTTATTATGTTCATGAATAAGAATGTAAACATATTATTTATTTTGTCACAGGTTCGTATGCTAGGTACAGGGCGTCCCTTCCTCGTTGAAGTTCTGAATGCTCGTGTTATGCCAACAAAATCTTCCCTGATGGAACTAGAGACCAAGATCAACGAGTCAAAAGATAAATATGTATGTTTGGCAATTTTACTAAGAGAAATTTGAGTTGGATATTCATTCATTTGTTGTTAATTGCAATACATATTCAAGTACTAGTTAGTAATGTTAATTTTACAATCTATAAGTTGTACTGCATAACTGGTTTCTGAAATTGGCCTGCATATTCTTTTTGTGCTTGGGGTTTCCTTGGGTGAAAAGATCAGGTAAAAGTGAGGGAACTGATGGAAGTGGGAAGTGATATTTGGAATCTCATGAGAGAAGGGGAGGCTGAAAAACAGGTATTTTACTTTGTATGTTCAATTTTTTCTTCACAATCTGCAATGAGCATTGTAAAACATCACTTAATGTAATATGATAATTTTTCATCCAATAGCCAATATTAGTGAATACAAGTGGCAAACGTAAGTAAACATCATTTGTTGAAAGTGAAATCCTCTTATGATGATTGAATTTGTAGAAACAATATGCTGCTGTTGTGTGGATTTCACGTCCTCTTTCTGATGAAGACTTGAAATGTATATCTGAAAAAAAAGAAATGGTAAGCTTCAAATGGCTCTGCCCTTCTTCCTTAACACATTGTTTTGCATATTGCCTTAGGAAGAGGGAGAAAAATCTGTGAGATCTTCATATATAGAGAGAACAAAGAGTTTCTCTTTGTGCTCATACTTCTCTTTTCTGTTATGGACAAGTATTTAAGAACTGTAACAAATAAAATTTTCGTCTCAAACAATATGTTGAAATAATTTTGAGCACAGGAAATAGAACAAAAGACTCCAATAAGAGTGCTGCATCGACGGAGTCCTTTAGTACGTAAACGACTAATACATTGGTAAGCCAATGGTGTTTGGTTCGATTTTCTCTTTTCAAAAGCTATAACAATAGCTACCTATCTATCTGTTTCTCCTGCTAATTGTGGTGATTGGATTTTTAAAAAAATCAGGATGAAGGCAATAAGAATCGAAGGAAGCAGCCAATATTTCCTATTGCATCTATGTACTCAGGTTTCTTTCTCATTATTCTTAAATTTTTATTATGCCATCTTTGACTATAATGTCATAGTAATACCTCTTGTCCAGCTTGTTTGTGGTGGAAATTAGAGAATTGAATTAGTTAGAGATGGACAAAGCTGCATGTTGTTCTCATTTAGAATTTTTTATCAGTTCTTTTGTAGATGACATTTAATGGAAAGCAGAAAAAGATGCTCAACATTGTATGTGTCTTAGGCCATCCAAATCTATATTTCTTTTGTCATGCTTTGAGCAAAGAAATTAATAGAGTAGAAACAATTGAGTCAAAACTTAGGACTATCAAAATGAGAATGTAGCAAGAAGCTAGAACCTACTTGGTAAGCTAGGTTGCTTACGATGGTTTTTGGAAAGAGACATTTGAATAAAAATGGACTATTGTTGAAAAGAGAATAATGAATTGGGTTGGAAAACAAAAAATTAGAATAATAGTTCAAGATAGGTGGAAAAGAGATGGTTTAGATACTTTTTTCTTGAGAGATTGGCAATCAACATATTGCAAGATACATCTATGTAAATGAATTGATTTTCAACATTGTCTGGTCAACATATTGGCAAGAAATGGTGAGGAAATTAATGAGGCTCTAAATGAGTATAAGGATTTGGATTTTGAGAAGCTGTGCACCACTGGTTTGGCAAAGGAGTTGAAACATGTCGACAATTCACTGCAGCCCATTTGGAATTAGTGGATTGAGACAATGGTGTCCATTGTCTGCAGCCCATTTGGAATTTGTGGATTGAGACACAGTGCCAATTTTTTTCGATGGATGGAACACTGCAAAAAATCAGCCATAGATCAATGTGATTTCAATTTCCCCTAAAGGGTCAACCATAGTTACCCCACCCATGAGGGACAGCTGGACATGGGGACGGGCTTGCAGGACGGGGGGACAACGGGCCTGAATTTGGGGACGCCGGGGGGATGGTGACAGGGGGGCGGTGCTGTATATGCTATATACTATACATATAGTACTTAAAATGCTAGTTATGAAAAGATGTATAAGACTATCAAGAAGTAAAATAGCAAAATTGCAAATGCCAAATACTAAAAACTTGAACATTGAACAATGAACATTGATTATCAAATTACTAATTAGAAATTAGAATACTATATAAAATTACAATTTGCTAAATGAAATTATCGAATGGCGAACGGAAGATTTCTATTATATCAAAAATATCATAAAGATGATTACAATGAGTAGCATGATATAAAAACAAGTACAAAACGTCCTTCAATCAGCTTATCGTTTAAATGTCTTTGGTTTGCAAATGATCTAAAAATGATCTTCAATTGGCCAAAAATATATGTATATATCTGATTTGCTTGCAAATATATATATATATATATATATATATATATAAAGAAATAAAAAGAAAAGACCTTTTAAATGTTTAGGGACAGGAGACTTCTAGAAGTCCCCGAGGCGCTCAGGAGACTCTGGGGCGTCCTCACCTTCCGATGACGATTGAGCGGAAGTTGATTGGCGGTGGGGGGACATGGGGATGGGGTCTGCCTGTCTCAGGGATGTCCCCGTCTCGAGAAGGTGGGGTGTTTATTCAGATTCGTGAGGGTTTTCAGTTAGGCATTGGTACTTTGTTTATTGCCGATTTCCTCTTACGAATTAAAACATAAAAAAACATGCATAGATAGATCTATACATGTAAAGGGCCTAACTGACTCTATTCTCAAATAAACTGCAAAGAAAGTCAGAAATACTGGAATTTGATTTCTTTTTCAATTTTTCAACATATATATATATGATTTTTTTTTTTTTTTCCAAAATGTGTAAGCAATAACAAATAACTGGAATCAAATTTGCAAATCTCTTAATGCCAGGCATTCACTATGGTAACTCCACAAATCCTTATTGACTTTGGAAATAAAATTGTTCAATGCTGACAGGAATAACTACTAATTAATTTCAAAAGGAACTTGATCAGTTCTTCTAACTGTCACCATTCTGGCTGCAACTCTCAAAGAGGAAGCAGCTGCTGTTTGAGTCCGTCTACTCTACCACCTATGACCGTAGACCTCTGTCTTTCATTGTGCGGACGACTCCACCCTTAAATGAGGATTAAAACAACGCAACCCGATGAAACAAGTTCTGTGGCTAAAGAGAATGATGTCGTTCAAGCCAAGAAGAAATACGCATGCCAATCGCTAGGACTGGAATCCTTCCTTTGCGTCCACACACCCGATAATGATTCCTCCACGCATTAATTCCACAGAAGTCAGATGTTCCGCACTGATAAAGACACAATTCATCAGCCAACACGCTGATTCAAAGTGCAAGTGATCAACAAGAAATTTACAATTTCTTGCAGGATGATTTCCTTCAAACCCTTGCCCATTTCCGAAAACATAAGCATAAGAATGATATTAGATGCTCCAAGAAGTTTCGAAAACCATTTTATTGAAACATGTCTTCACCCAGAAGATACGAGCCAAGAAGACTTCTCACATAACTTAAAGCATCCACACTTTGAACATTGAGTTTGAATATTTAAATATATGAATATTGGCTTTCCCACTATTTCAAAGTCCAAACATAAGACAAATATAACATCATCAATATATTAATGATTTGACTTTAAAATAAGCCCACACAGGATAATTAATTAAGTCAAACTTAATTAATTAATTATATCCACTTCAAGCCAAATCCAACTGAATTGCATTGAAAAATCACCTGCTTAGACCCCCTGCCAAAATTGGAAACAAGCAGAAGAGGAACTTACTATAAATAGTAAGTACACATCCGGAGACCCTCAAATCTAGTCATTAGCCCACGAGGGTTGCAATGATGGGCTAATAAAGTGTGTCCCCAAACCCCTGCTAAAACAGGGACATCACAGTCCTCCCTCCCCATGATTGCTTGTCCCCAAGCAATTGCAATCCTGGATGCTGAAGAATATCCGCTGACTCCCAAGTGGCATCCTCATTAGTTAAACCATGCCATTTCACCAAGAACTCCCTGATGACTCGCCGACGCAAATGCCTTTCTCGGGTGTCTAATATAGCCTCAAGTATCAACTCCAACTTCCCCTCATCATCCAGGGGTGACAGGATAGAAGATGGGGCAACATGCTTGCCCAACGCCTTCTTGAGGCACGAAACATGAAAAACATTATGCACCCCGCTATCCTTTGACAAATCAAGCTCGTATGCAACCTCGCCTACCCGTCTGACAACACGGAAAGGGCCATAATACTGAGGTTTGAGCTTCTCAACTCCACTCTTTCGGATAGATGACTGCCTGTAGTGCTGCAACATCAAATAAACCATATCCCCAACTTGGAAAGAGCGAGCAACTCTCCACTAATTAGCATATTGCTTTTGCTGATTTTGAGCTCTCTGGATATTGTCCCGCAATGTTCCCATAATGTCTTGACTGTCCTGTAGCAAATCACCTGCACTAGGAACTCTGCTATCGCTAAAAAGCAAATCCAAGAAACTAGGTGGATCATAACCATACAAAGCTCTGAAAGGAGTCATCCAAATAGACATATGGTGAGTGGAATCATAGCAATACTTGTATAAGTAAATCCACTTCACCCAAGCCCTTTGTTGAGCAGACACGTAATTCCGAAAATAGCCCTCGACCCATTTATTAACAATTTCAGTCTGACCACCAGTCTGAGGGTGGTAACTAGTACTAGGAGTCAACTCTGTCCCACACAACCTAAATAACTCCTGCCAGAAGTGAGTCATGAATCGGCTATCTCGGCCACTCACTATATTTCAGGGTAAACCATGCAATCTGAACACCTCTCGGAAGAATAAATCTGCAACTTGTGTCGCTGAAAACGTAGTAGTGATCGGAAAAAAGTGAGCATATTTCGTAAGATGATCAACTACCACATAAATGCAATCTCTACCCTGTGCTTTAGGCAAGCCCACAATGAAGTCCATCGAAATGCATTCCCACTTCCGTTCAGGAATGGGTAGTGGCTGCAGTAACCCAGCTAGATATGTGTGCTCCTTGTTTTGCTGGCAAACAAAACACTCTCTCACGTACTGTTGAACATCATACTTTAGGCCTTTCTAAGTAAATCTCTCTCGCACCTGCCTATAAGTTTTGAAGAACCCGGGGTGTCCAACTAAGGGAGAATCATGGAAAGCTCTCAACACCACATATCTAACACTCGATCCTGGAACCAGAAATACCCTCTCCATGTAATTGATCAACTCATTTACAAGAGCATACCTGCTGTCCTGTATGGTCCCATCAATAAAACCAGACGCCCACTAATCTTTGGCATAATCAACGATGATCAAGTGCCTCCAATCCTTAGATATCTCAGTCATGGCACATAAATGAGGCCTCAGTGAAAGTGCATCAACAACATTCTGAGTACCCTTGATATAAGAGATATCAAAATCATATGATTGCAGTTTGCTGACCCATTTCTGTTGCCTCTCATTAAGATCATGCTATCCAAGGAAATACTTCAGGCTATTATGATTAGGTTTAATGCAAAACTTACTATCAACTAGATATTGCCTGAACTTAGCCAAAGCATGCATTATGGCTAACATTTCCTTGTCAAACACACTAAAAGCTCTCTCAGGACCCCTGAGCTTCTTGCTCTCAAAAACAATGGTATGATGATCCTGGGAAAGTACATCACCAATGCCCTCACCAAAAGCATCACAATGCAAATCAAATGGTCTAGAGAAATCTGGCATCGCTAGAACCGGGCATGATGTCATAATCAACTTGAACTTCTCAAAACACTCCTGTGCCTGAGAGGTCCACGCAAACGCATCCTTACGGGTCAAATCAGTCAAAGGAGCTGCATGTCGAGAGAACCCCGCTACAAATCTGCGATGGAAAGCACACAGTCCAATGAATCCTCTGAGCTGTATCAAGTTCCCTATAGTAGGCCAATCTAGAATAGCACGAACTTTATCAGGGTCCATGCACACTCCCTCTGCACTGATAATATGACCAAGGTACGACAACTCAGTCATCCCCACAACACACTTGGACTCCTTTGCATACAAGGAAGCCCTATCCAGAATATCCAATATTGTATCCAAATGAGCAAGATGATCATCCCATGTCCTGCAATATATTAGAATATCATTGAAGAAAACCAGAACAAATCTTCGCAACTGACTGTGGAAGACCCTGTTCATAGTGGATTGAAAAGTGGTTGGGGCATTAGTCAACCCAAAAGGCATGACTAAGAACTCAAAGTGTCCACAGTGACATCTAAAGGCTGTCTTCTCTATGTCCTCCCGAACTCTGATTTGGTGATAACCGAACATCAAATCAATCATAGAGAAGTAAGCTGCACCATGCAACTCATCAATCAACTCATCGATGCACGGATTAGGATACCTGTTCTTAATTGTCCTCCGATTCAACATCCTGCAGTCAATGCACATTCTGAGAGTACCATCCTTTTTCTTCACCAAAACAACTGATGAAGCAAAGGGAGACTTACTCGGCCTAATACGCCCCATAGAAATCAGCTCCCTAAATTGTTTTCTCAATCTCGTCTCTCAGGCGCTTGGGGCGCCGGTAAGGAGTAATCATAATGGGCTTAGTGCTCTCCTCTAACTCAATAATGTGCTCAATGCCTCTGTTAGGTGGCCTGCCATGTGGTAAATCACTAAACACTTTAGAGTGTTTAGTCCCGAGCTCTTGTATGTCAGGGTGATAAGTTGATTTCCCTGACTCATCAAGTGTGGGTAATATTCTGCACTCTGCTGCCCACTCAACTGCATCATGACTAATGAGACGCTGCATACGTTTAAGTGAAATAGTCCTCAGATTTTCCTCCTTGATTGCCTTAAGTATATGTGTTTTACCATTTATTTCAAATTTCATCTCCATATCCTTAAGGCTGAGATAAAAAGCCTCAATGGAATGGAACCGGCTCATGCCCAACACAACATCAGTACCTCCTATGTCAACAACATAAAAATCAGTATTGAATTCATAATTATTTAATTTCATGGGAAGATCCGGAATCATCCTATCGCACTTCAAAGTGTAACCATCAACCACCTTTACTCTAATACCCTCAAATTCCTCTATATGTATGCCTCTCCTGGATACCAATCGTGAATATATAAAATTATGGGTGGCACCTGTATCCAACAAAGCAATGACATGCTGCCCTGCCAAGAGGCCCCGCATCCTGAAAGATCCCTCTTTCTTCATGCTAGAGAGGTATACTACCTTAAGGTGGGAATCCTCTTCAACCTTTTCACCATTTAATGCTTCTTCATAACTCTTTTCCTCATAATCATCTTGCTGCCCCTCAAAGTCAGAACTATGCTAATCCTCATAATACCACTCCATAAGCCTATTTCTACCTTTAGGCTTCAAAGGACACTCATGTTTATCATCATAAGGACCCCTACAATAAAAACACAATCTCTTTGTCATCAGATCATTAAGTGTTTCTTGATCTAAGGGTCCTGTTACACGATTCTTGAAATCTGATCCTTCAATCCTTTTCTGAGCAGCCTTGTCATATGGAGGATTAGATGGTTTAGGAGGAAATCTACTATGTGGAGCTGAAAACTCCAAGTCTCTTGCTTTTTTCATGGCTATCTGCAAAGTTGAAGGGTTGAAAGACTTAACCCAACCCCTAAGAAGTTCAACTAACCCCTCTACAAAGAGCATCACACGCCTCCTTTCTGAGATATCATAAACCATCACTGAAACCTTCTAGAACTCACTAATAAAGGCCTCCAAACTACCTTTCTGTTTGAGCTGTGTCAGCTCTTGGAAATAAGACTCTGGGTCCTTCCTGTCAAACCTCTCTACCAGTCCATCTACAAACTCCTGGTAAGATACAATCTAATCATCATGTAAGGAGACTAACCCATGGTACCACTACCACCAGTCATGGGATATACCATCCAAATACAAAACAACAAACCTGATAGCGTCCTCTTCCGACATAGGATGTAAAGGTAAATAAGTGTCAAGCTTGTGAATCCAAGCTCTAGCTGTCATTTTCTTGCTCCCATCAAAGTGTGTCAAGGTCAGTTTGCTGGTTGCTTGTTTTAATTCATGGTTCACATGCCTTTGTCTCCCATCTGTTCTACCATTAGAACGTTCCCTTTCCTAGGTCATGAACCTGTCGAAATTCAAATGTTGCTTTACTTCATGTGGTAAAGCATCCCACTCAGCATGTAAAGCTAATATATCCTCAGTAAATGATACCTCCTTCTCAACACTAACAACGTCAATCTTTGGTCTCAGGAAAGTAGGACGTAGAGGCCTGTCCTGTGTACCTATCAAATCAACTCTAGACCTGTGAGAACTAGCTGAGATACTCCTAGTATCTCTATCCCTGCCCTGATCGCGAGGCAATGAAATGCCCTGAAGAGTATCAGATAAATTCTGTAAGACATTAGCCATATGTTGCTAGCTAGCTGCCAACTCTTGCTGGCTATGAACAATATTCCTGAACACTGTCCTAACTTCTCTGTCATCCTCATTACCTGCAGTGCCTGGAAATCTTTCTCCCATATTTGCCTATTCCTGATCACCAGATGGTGGAGAATTTCTGCCCCTGCGTGTATAATGACAACCTGGAATAAATCTGTCACCCTCCATTAAATAAACCCAATTCCCTGCAGGCTGGCAAGAAACCGCTCTGATACCACTGTAAAGAGCCTAACTGGCTCTATTCTCAAATTAACTGCAAAGAAACTCTGAAATACTGGAATTTGATTTCTTTTTCAAATTTTCAACAGATATATATATATATATATATATATATATATATATATATATATATATATATATATTTTTTTTTTTT
>MU226779.1:1854889-1883056 GCA_018584345.1 Thuja plicata | reverse complement strand
CTAACTCCACAAATCCTTATTAACTTTGGAAATAAAATTGTTCAATGCTAACATGAATAACTACTAATTAATTTCAAAAGGAACTTGATCGGTTCTTCTAACTGTCACCATTTTGACCGGAACTTGCAAAGAGGAAGCCGCTGCTGTTTGAGTCCGTCTACTCTCCCACCTATGACCGTAGACCTCTGTCTTTCACTGTGCGGACGACTCCACCCTTAAATGGGGATTAAAACAATGCAACCCGATGAAACAAGTTCTGCGGCCAAAGAGAATGATGTCGTTCAAGCCAAGAAGAAATACGCATGCCAACCGCTAAGACTGAAATCCTTCTTTCGCGTCCACACACCCGATAATGATTCCTCGACGAATTAATTCCACAGAAGTCTGAGATGTTCCGCACTGATAAAGACACAATTCATTAGCCAACACATTGATTCAAAGTGCAAGTGATCAACAAGAAATTTACAATTTCTTGCAGGATGATTTCCTTCAAACCCTTGTCCAATTCCGAAAACTTAAGCATAAGAATGATATGAGATGCTCCAAGAAGTTTCAAAAACCATTTTAATGAAACATGTCTTCACCTAGGAGATATGAGCTGAATCTTCAAGAAGACTTCTCGCATAACTTAAAGCATCCATGCTTTAAACATTGAGTTTGAATATTTAAATATTTGAATATTGGCTTTCCCACTATTTCAAAGTCCAAACATAAGATAAATATAACATCATTAATATATTAATGATTTGACTTTAAAATAAGCCCACACATGATAATTAATTAAGTCAAACTTAATTAATTAATTATATCAGCTTCAAGCCAAATCCAATTGAACTGCACTGACAAATCACCTGCTCAGACCCCCTGCCAAAATTGGAAACGGACAGAAGAGGAACTTACTATAAATAGTAAGTACACACCTGGATACCCTCAATTCTAGCCATTAGCCCACGAGGGTCGCAATGATGGGCTAACAAAGTGTGTCCCCAGACACCTGCTAAAACGGGGACATCACAATATAACTGTAATAGCTAATGGTGCTTTCTAAATATGCAATAGCTGAAGTAAGTTCAGTAAGCAAAGATATGAGATCTGACCTTTCATTGTGATTATTGCTGAAGCATCATATACACATAACGGTGACTTGTCAATGCAAGTATCAATCTGAAATTAATAGCAGAGCTCAGAAATATATAACAGCAGGGTAGAATCTCATATTACAATACCAATCTTCATTCAAACTGACACCTAGTCCTAGTAGCAATGGAATTCCTGCAAACACCCTCCAATAATTATTTGAACACACCTAGCTACAATGTCTAAAATAAACCCAAACCATATCAAATTGCAGATGCTAAACATTGAAACCTCTACAACCCAGCGGTTGAGCTACTTCTGAAACCCACGCAGTCACAATGAACTCTACTCTCCATTGAAAAGCACATAGAAAATACTGGGGGGGGGGGGGGGGGGGGGGCCANGGGGGGGGGGGGGGGGGGCGGTGAGTCAGTATTTTAACTTTTAAAATAATGAAACCAAATAAAACATAAAGAGAGCAACCATAGACACAAACACCAAATTTCTTGTATAAAACCCTTTCGGGTAAAAAACCACAACACACAATATCTTTCTTTAACAAAATGGGCACCAACATAGATTACATAAGTGAGCACCAACTCATAGAGAGCACCAACTTTCCTCAAAGCACCAACTCTGATCAGCTGAGGCACCAACCTTTGTTTGAGCACCAACTCAAAAATACACATCATCTCAAAATAACATACTCAGCAATATATGAGAGAGACTCCAGCTCCTTCAATCCCTACGATATATATGGAGTAACATAGCTCCTTTATCTAGCTCGATTCCATTAATGCACACCTCCTTCACACAACCAACAATTACTGAAGTCACAATACACCAAATACACTTAGCTGTCATTTAATTAAATCATATACAACTCAACTAGATAATGAAAAAATAACATTCCACCAAAAAGAACACATGTCGACTTCTTTAGACTCGTCTCTCAGATCCTTCACACAACCGTAAGAAACAAAATACCACAACTCTTCATCACTTTCCTTAGTTGCTTCACATACAATGATATCATTTTGAATTCCTTTTGTTCGAGCCTATAGCAGAATATCATCACCCATTTACCCATGTATTCCTGCAATTAATAAACTTCCATCGCCCATTCCTAGCAAGAAATCTAGACTACGCACAAAACATCCTAAGTTGTTTTTCTTCTATCCCTTCATTGTATTGCTCCACTCAATGCATTGATTCATGATAATAATGCATCAACCTGTATAAAAAAAGGTTAACGCTCTATATCTCTGCACAGTCGTAGAAACTCGATCAAAACCCAAAATATTCTTATCGGCCTCACAAAAGTATATTGAAGTCCCTTCACAAAGTTACAATTCTAAAAAAAAGTCACACTCATTCCCACAATTTCCTCTTGTAAATTCCTTTTCCTTTACCGCCCAGTCAAAGAAATAAGTCACGAACAACCACTTCTTAACTGTTTTTGAATTTCTTTATATTCCAGAAAAGTATCATCTAAAATAGACCCGCATTTTCCTTAAAATATAATATTTATACACCGTCCAGTTCATGAATAAAAATCAACGTACCATTCCAAAGGACCACCATCGACTTTTTCAAATTTCACGCATATATGCTCGAGTCAATATTTAATTCAAGGTGTTACAAAAGCTTGACACAGCCCCACCCAGAAAAATGTTACAGGAAAAACCTGAAGCAGCCGCACCAAAACATAGGAAGAATAATTAAGTTCTGAAGTTATCCATGAATTACTATTGCACCAAATAAATCACCCACATAAATGAGTGGTAATTGTGCAACAAATTATCACACCAAATAAGGATTAATTCAATTCCATAGAAGATCGATATATTTGAAGATTCAACCAATGACGTGGCACATGATCTGACTTGGCACATGCAAGCAGCTGAAGTAGACAAGCAGCCAGCTTAAGCAGACAACTAAGTAGCTCAACCAGATAACCAACTAGCTCAACCAAGTAACCAAGTAGCTCAAGCACACAACCACGTAGCTCAACTACGCAACCAAGCAGCTCAAGCAGACAACCAGGCAGCTCATTCCAATTCTCTATTACTTGAGTAATCCTCTAAAAATCTATACGATCTTGATCATCAGCCTTTGACATCAATGACAACATATTCAACATCCACAACAAACAACAACATAGTAAGGCAACTCTTAGCGTTGTCTGTTATGACTTGGACAATGTTTTGTGGACCCACTTTTTGAATGCACTATGTAAGGATGGTAGAAATAAATTGTGCATTCTTCACCTACCTGTCACAATCAGTGACTTTCAAAAACATTGATCCTTTAGGGCACACTACACATACGTTAATACCCAATTTTGTGTATCGTTCCATCCATTGGAAACAAAGGACATTCTTTATTGTTTCTATGAATACCTCATGGAGCTAATGGTGTATATTTTTTTACCTCCTTTGCTAGTAAGGTGCTATGTACCTTCTCATAACTTGGCCCTATGTACCCTTGTGAATCCTTGTTTACTTTTCTCAAATATATCTTGCCAATATGGTGATTGAGCAATATTGAAGGACAAACCCTTTGCATAGAAGTATTTTCCAACAGCTTCATTGGCAATCCCTTTAACATCATTTTGAAATGCTCACTTTAATGTCCCTCTTGTTCTCTTCACATTAGCAGGCTTTTCTTCAACTTTTGCCCAAAAATTGGTGACTATTTACCACAACATCGAGGAAGATGTTATGAGATGAAGAAGAGGAGGCCTCCATTTTCCCCTTGCTCTTCTCAAAGGATTCTCTGCTCTAAGTGCGGCTTTTGCATTTGCTTCCTCCTACTCTTTGATATATTTGCTATTTGATGATGTGATACAAACACACCATTCTTTCTTGGACATGTTCTGATTCCCTTGTTGAGAATGACACAAATGGGCTTTCACTCGGTTTTACGAGCTGGTATACCTTGGATCACACACATTGCATGTCCAAACGTTCCATCACCTCAAATTTGTTGTATCATTTGTACATGCCTCCACAAGGTAAGCATGAGGTAGTTTTGAAGGTAGGTTGGCCTATAGAGCTAGTACTGGTTGCCATTGTATTCTCTACAATAAGAAGTTTGGAAAACAAATATTGAATAATAGGTTTTTTTAATTTATATACTGTTTTTAAAATTTCAAATTAATATTTAATATTTATTATTAAAAAAAGTTTAAAATTAAGTATTTTAATTTTACTATTTAAGTTTCCAGTATATAAATAAAAAAAATTAAAATTATAGAAATATACAGTGTAACGGATATGCAATACACACTATCTTTTAAAAATTTTAAGTTTTAAACTCAGAGATCGGTTTTTAACTCAGCAAGTAGTTTTTAAAATTTCTTGTGAAAAAATGAATATCTATATTGAAATTGAGCAGCTTTATCCTTCAATGAATACCTGGTTATTGGTGGTTGAGAACCGAGGTTGATTTGAGCAAGAATCTGCAGTGGTGTGTCTTTTACTTTTTTCTATTTGACGGGTTTTTTCAGTGTTCATGGGCATCCAGACATAAAATATGGAATAATTAGCAACATTAATGCATTTTGGGGAGAAAGGATGTCGGGTTTTTTTTCAAGTCAAAAAGTTAAAAAGAATCATGAAGATAGGTGCATGTCTGTGGAATTGCATCGGAATCTGCTCGGGAATGCTGCGTTAGCTTTGAATTCCTCAGGTTCAGCCAATTGTGATGGAATACATTCCAGACGGTTTCATCTCAAACCTAGGTTGATTCCATAGGGAATCCAGGCAATAGCTGATTCTAAGATAAATTGTACTCAGAATTGGCATGGAAATTGGGCAATTTGGCAACTTAGGTTTTATATGAATGGTCTAACTTCATTGAAGTGTTACATTTCTTTCTTCTAGCACTAGAAATTCACTGCGACTATTTTATTGTTGAATATTTAGATTTCTAGCTATTTTGTAAATATTGTGTTCTTTTGGGAGTTACTCCATACAATTTTGACTCATTGCCCTTTTTAATTATACATTTATTGTACTTTTCTCTTAACATTTTCGGCCCCTCAAAGTATTTTACATAGCGTTACAATTGTTTACTCGCTGGGGTAACCTAGTTTACTGATGCATAGACGTTACACGGAAATACAAATACATAAGAGAGATTAGAGAATAATAGTCTTCATTAATCATTCATAACTTGAGTACATTTACAATTGCCACCAATGATCATGATCTCTTCAACGAGCAAGTACAATGTTTATAGAAAACCCAAAGCGGTGTGACCAAACGTCGTCACCCGTTCCCAACCGACGGTAGTAACTAAGTACCGTCGGCACATACATAACTAACATCACCGAAAGTAGTAACTAAGTACCGTCGGTGCATACATAACTAACATCCGATATACGGCTAACATCATCTTCCCCTAAAGAAAAGTCGTCTCCGGACGACAACAAAATGTTTGGGACAAAACAACAAAATAGGAATGACTAACCATCCGAGACAAAACTAGGAACGAGAAGAAGAGGGGGGCAGAGGAAGCGTCCCTGAGGAGGAAGCACGTTGATCTGCTGGAGGTACTGGTGCAATGGATGACCCCAACCGAGCTCAGAGCTCATAAACCTGTGAAGTTCTGGTCTGCAAGTGCTCTTCAGCTACCATCTGCAACTCCAAGGCTGACTTAATCATCAAAGAAACCTCCAAAAGTTCCTTCTCCTTGGCCTCAATCTCGGCCTGTGCTGCTGCCAATCGCTGCTCCCAAGCCACGGTCTCCCGAGCTAGTCTCTCGTCCACAACAACCCATGCTGCTTGCTCAGCCACCAACTCCCGGGTACGCTGGAGAAAGTCTCTCTCCACTGCCTCTAGCTTGGTGCCTAGCTCCTCCCAAGTTCTCTGTGTGGTCACCAATGCAGTCTCACGGTCCGACGAGACATACTCAAATCGCCTCAACGTATAGTACCCATCCCGAATTGTCTGCTCAAGCTCTCGAATGAGTCTCTGCCTCACTCTCCAGTACTGGCGTAGGAACAACCCAGGCAGCCAACATCTTCGCAGTCTCCTCCGCAAGCCACAACTCTCTCTCAAAACAATCTGCAAACGCTGCATTGCACCCCACTCGGGCAAAGGCTAGGAGACGCCTCAAATCGTGAACCATAGAGGCCATAGTGCGAGACTCGGCTATCACCACCAACCGACGTCCCCGAGTGACCATGTCGGCTAAGTAGGCCTCCACGTCCTCGTCCTCCAACGACCCAGATCTGGTAAGGGCAGTCGGACGAGATAACTCAAATCCATAAGGTACCTCCGTCGCTACACCTTCCTCCTCCGTCGGCTGAACGACCAATGGAGCCACTGTCTCCACAACCCCATCCTCAGATACGGATGGAATATCTGCCGCTACTGTGACATCCGCAAAGTCGATACTAATGATCTCTGGAGGGCCCTCCCGGCGAGGAGAAAGAACTACAGCTGGTGGTGGAGTAGGAACCAACTGAAACCGTCGACTGATCCACGAACGCATTGCTCCAACGTGTGCAGGGTCGGCTGGAGGAGGTGGGTCACTCCGCGAGGAATCCAAAAGTGCCGCGCCCACTGTCACCACGACATCCGATCCCACCACATCCATTCGAACCTGTCCCTCGCAAACATCTTGAGTGTCTCTGAGGACTTCTTCTGTTGTAACTGACACTGCTACCCCCGCTAGAGATTCAGTATCACCCTCGGCTGTAATGGCCCCAGCCTCCTCCTCAGGTGGGGACTCGACTATAGGAACTGTCACCCCCCCTGTGGGAGTCAAGTGGGTCCAGGCAGACAACAACGGTGCTGCAAACTGAACCAGTGGGGCTGCCGAGGTGGATTCCACTGCCTCCATGCGCACGGTCTCCGTGATCCTATCACTATCCTCCTCTGAGTTTGTGTCCGAAGGCTCGGGAGTGGCTTCGCGGCCACTATCAATATCCGGGTCGGACTCCACAACTGCTGTCCGACGTCGCTTTTGTCCACTGGTTGTACCTCCAGTATCCAAATAGTTCTAGTGAAACACAGAAGGGACTCCCATTGTGGGCTTGCCCTGCGGCTTGAGTTCTAACTCGGCTACGGGAATCTGCCTGAGGGCGGCCTCCAAAAACAACCCAATGGCGTAATGGGGCATTTAAAAAGTCCGATGCTGTAATGACATAAACTCTAACATCCTATCCGCCAACACCAAAGCCCAATCATATACTACGCCATTCATCAGCCCCTGCATGTAGACAATCTGTGGTAGGGCAATATCCGAGGCGCGACTCGAGCCTATCAACCTGCTCTTGATTACGTCGAGAATGCAACGCCAAGCACCCTCTGCGACGAACTCCTTCCGAAGGCCTCTGGCTTTTGTCGCCTTTACCATAGAGTCCAACTCCGTCGGAGTGAGAAGACGACAAACCCGCTTTATCCAAGCTTCCTTCCTTTCTGCTGGCATTTTCTGTGTTTTAGTTTCCACCCGCCCGTTGCGCCCTGGAATGCCAAAGACGCGTGTGAAGTCCTCGGCGCCACACGAGACTGTGAGCTTGTGATTTCGATACACAAAAATGCTCTTCCTTGTTTGCTTGTCGAAACCCTGGATCATGACCCTCAAAGTGGGTTCAAAGCTGCGCACAAAAAATAGGGGCATTTGGATAGCCCAATGGACACCAGCCTACCGTAGGAATTTTTTCACTTCGTCGTCCTTTGGGGTTTCATTCCACCATTTTCTGCACTCAAGTCCATTGAGACCTTCAAATGCTACCGTCTGGTAGGTGATGGTGTCTTTTCCCTCATTGCCTGTCTGTGTCCTGCAACTCTGACTCTAGAAGGTAGTATGGTAGCCTTCTTGTCCATGGCCTTGCTTCCTGAACTCGAATTCCCTGCCAATTGATTTTTCCACTGACTCCTCTTGCCGGTTGAATGCATAACTGTTTCCCCCAAAAAATGGTTAGGCCTTCTCTCCCTTCTACGGTTGCCGTAAAACACCTGTGGCGGCACTTGATTCTTTAGCCGTACGGCCTCAACGCTGGTTTTCAAAAACAAATTGAACTAATCGCCCGTGCCGTGTATTCTTTGTCCCTTGATCTGTCGTAGTTGTTTCTCTCCTACCCGCGGCTATGGCTGCTCTCTTCTGCCGTTGTTTTCTTTTTCTCCCGCGCGGCTCTCTCTTCTCCTTCCCGCGCGGTTGTGCTCGTTTTACCCGGCGCGGTGAGTCCTTTTCTTTCCGCTCGGCTGTGCTCTTCTTTCCCGGCGTGGCTCTTCCTTTTCTAGACGCTGTTGTTTCTTTTAACAGGCGCGGGCTGGGCTTTTAACAGGTGCGGGCTGAGCTTTTTAGGACGGCCACGGTGGTCCGCCGTTCGGTGGCCACCTTACGGTGGTTCCACCGTCGGTTGGTCCCACCAGTGGTGACCACCGTACGGAACTTTCGGTTTTTTTTTTTTAATTTTAATTTTAATTTTTAATTTTTTAATTTTTTTTAATTTTTAATTTTTTTTTTAAGTACAATTATTCTGCAAACTCGACCGGGGCCTTCTGTCTGGCCGTGATAGACTTTTAGTTTCGATCCGTTGACAGCGTCGGGGAGCTTTGTCCTGTTGAGCGCCCACAATTTGATTGCTCCGTTGCTCCCGACTTCCCGGAGCTTGTAGGGACCTAGCTATTTCACTTTGAATTTGCCTGGTTTAATTTCTTTTCGTCCATTGTACGTCAGTACGAGTTGTCCCGGGGAGAATCGGGTGTGTCGAAGGTGCTTGTGGTGCCAATGTTTCCGACGCTGTTGGGCCACTTCAGTTGCCCACTGTGCCAACTTCCGCTGTTCGTCGAGTTTGTTCAGGGTATGCAACCGTTCCCGAAGGCTCTCCATGTCGCCCCATTTGTTGTCGAGTGCTATCCTGAGACTTGGCACCATAAATTCCGCCGGGACGACGGCCTCTTGTCCGTACATCAACTGGAATGGAGTGTGTCCCGTGGTGACTTTGTATGTCGTACGGTATGCCCATAGTACTGACGGAAGTCGCTCTTCCCAGTCCTCGCCTTCTACTCCGCACGACTTGTAAATGACCGACATGAGTTTCTTGTTGGTAGCCTCGGCCTGCCCGTTTGCCCTCGGGTAGTAGGGACTCGAGAGTGAGTGAAAGATTTTAAATTCCGTGGTGAGCAATCGTATTACGTGGTTAACGAAATGCCCTCCTTTGTCACTAGTGAGCTGAATCGGTATGCCATACCGTGTGATTATCTGTACATAGATAAATTTCGCCGTGCTTACTGCGGAGTTGTCCGGCAGGGCTCTCGCTTTGACCCATTTGGTAAGGTATTCAGTTGCCACCACCATGTATCGACACTTCCGTCTGCTTGCCTTTAGCGGTCTGACGAAATCTAGTCCCCATCGTTCAAACAAACTCCTGAGCATGGGACAGATTTAATGGCATAAAGTCTCGGTTGAGTGGTTTCCAGCTCTTTGATAGGTGTCGCAACTCACCACCCATTACCGTGCGTCATTATACAATGTGGTCCACCATAGCCTTGCGAGTAAAACCATTCGTGCTGTTGTGTCCGGTCCCATATGCCCTCCGGCGGGACCTTCATGGGCCTCCCTTACAACACCCTGTACTTCTTCTTCCATTACACACCTCTGAAGTACTTGGTCGGGTCCCATTTTGTACAATAACCCGTTAATGAGTTGAAAGGTCTTACTTCTTAAGACAAGTTTCCTTCTCTCCCCTGGCGGCTCTCCCTCGGGGAATTGTCTTGTGGACAAGAATTCTCCAACGTTTGTATACCACCGAGGAAGAACAACAATACGAAAAAGATGGGCGTCTGGGAAGTCGTCATTCACCCCCTCTGGCGGCTCCCCAGATGTCATGCACGATAGGTGGTCTGCACACACATGACTTTTTCCGGGTCGTACTATGATGTTAAAGGTGAACTCCTGCAACAGAAGCAGCCATCTGCTTACGCGGCCTTGAATAAGTGGTTTGTTCACTAGGTACATTAAGGCCTGATGATCCACGAAGAAGGTGAAAGGGGTAGCCAGTAAGTAATGCCGGAACTTCTGTACAACATATACCATCCCCAACGCTTCTCTTTCTGTAGTACTGTAGTTTTTCTTCGCCTTTGAGAGAAGTCTGCTTGCAAAGTATACGGGGTGATCTAACCTGTGGTCACCTGTCTGTGCCAACGTGGCTCCAATCGCGAAGTTGGATGCATCCACATGCACATGGAATTCTCTGTCCCAGTTAGGGTATGCTAGGATAGGTGCGGCTACCAACCTTGCCTTAAGATTTTCAAAGGCTTCCCCTTGCTCCGTTCCCCAATTATAAGGTTCTCCCTTCCGCGTTAGTTGATCCATCGAGCAAGATACATGAGCAAAATGTTTGATGAATTTTGGATAGTACCCTATATGTCCGAGGAATGATTTGACGCCAGTCACGTCCGTAGGAGCCTCCATCTCAACTATTACCCATACCTTGTCCGTGTCTGTTTTTAATCCTTCCTTACATACAATGTGCCCGAGCAACTTCCCTTGGGGTACCATAAATCAACACTTCTTTGGGTTAAGTGCCAGACGGGCTCACTGACACCGCTCCATACACTACCCCAAAGCCCCAATGTGCTTGTCCCGCCCGCTAAATATGGACCAATCGTCTAGAAATGCTTTAAAGTTCCCCGTTTCCATCTTGTCAAAGATCTGTAGGATAATCCGCTGAAAGGTAGCTGGCGCATTGCAGAGACCGAAGGGCATTCGGTTGTATGCATATACACCATCCTCTACTATGAATGTTGTCTTCAGCCTGTCTTCTTCGGTGATGGATATCTGATTGTATCCGGAGAATCCATCCATGAAAGAGTAAATCTCATGACCGACGACCTCCTCCAAGATACTATCAGTGAACGGTATTGGGAATGGATCCTTTATGGTCACCGCATTGAGGCGTCTGAAATAGACACATATCCGGATTTGTTTAGCCTCCTTCAGTGATTTAACTATTGGTGAGACCCATTCGCTTGTTTGGACTTTGAATATGATTCCGGCCTCTAGCATGCGCTCGATTTCGTCATTTACTCGTGCCGCGTAGTTTTTATTCATCCTGTACAGACGTTTCCGCACAGGCACGACCCCAGGTACTAACGGAATTTGGTGGACACACAGTTCCGGTGGAACCCCCTTGAGATCTTATATGTCCACGCGAAGACATCTCGGTACTCCATGAAAATTTTGAATGCTGCTGTTTTTAACACTGGATTCCAATTACGCTGACAAGAATGTTTTTTGGGTTATCTTCGGTTCCTAAGTTCACGGTTTTCACCGACGGTTCTTCATACTTGATTGGTATTTCTTCGTCAAACTTGTGTGTAGGGGTTTCTTCCACCCTCGCCTCTCCTTCCTTGTACTCACTGTACTCACGCGGAAACGAGTCTCGCTCCGACCCTTCCTCCACCTGTAGCATGTTACAGTGAAACACTTCGTAATCTTCCATTTGCCAATGGAAGAGCCCATTTAATGAATCTAAGTCGTCTTTGGAGTACTTTTCGAGTTTGAGTACCCCTTCCTTGTTGGGCTCCATGCGTTGTCTCCCTTCGTCAATGTCTTCCTCATTGTCTGATCCTGACGAAGATGCTAGGTCTTCACTAACCAATTGATTTCTCAAATCGATTGTAAATTTTCGGCCATCTCTCTCCATCGAAATTACATTCCGTTTCTAGTCATGCTTAGCTTTTGCTTGCACAAGCCATCCTCTCCCTAGGAGAGCATCGTATCCCTTCTTTACTGGAATGACTACGAAGTCCATCACGAACGGTTGGGTGCCAATCATTACACTTTGTGCCATTAATGTTCCTATGGGTTTGATCCCATGCTGTTCTGCTCCTACCAGTTGGAAGGTTGGTGGCCACAGTGTCGGTCGCCCGAGATTCCTCCATGTCTCCTCGGGTAGAACATTGACACTCGATCCCCCATCGATGATAGTGTCCGTAACTATTGTGCCAAGAATTCCCATCTCCACTACCGCAGGGTGCCTTCCCGTGTTGAGTGCCAACAACATCGAGTCCTCAACAGAATTTCCCTTCCCAAGGGGTTTTGCCTTCGTCTCGGTCACCTTTGGTGCGTTAGGAGATGGTACCATGTTAAGGAGGGTTGTTCTTAATTGTGGCATGGCTGTAAGGAGGTCTCCCAATTGTACTGGGATTTCTGTCTGCATTACTTGCCTTAGTATGTTGTGTTCAGCTTGGCTGCCATGGGAGGTTCCCGTGGCATTGTGTGTTTCTTTCCGTTCAGCCATCATTCCTCTCTCGATGTCTTCTTTGGCCTCGCGTACTCTTTTCTTCTCACTTTCGGGATGTGGATAGGTGGCCTTCTTTGCTTGCTCTCCGGTAACCGCCAACACCTCCTCTTCGTTGCCTTCGATATTTAGGAGGTTTACACCAGGTTTCGGACATTTTGTCTCGTTGTGGTCTCCGGGCCTGCACCATTTGCAAAGAAATTACGGTTTTTCCCCCTTCGGGCACTCCCTCGCAAAATGTCCCCATTGGCTGCATGCCCGACATTGAATCATTGGCCTCCCGGTAGCATCGTACTGGATGCGACTCCTACCTCCGTCGGTCTTATTATTGTCGTTTCCCCTTCCTCCATGACTGTTATTCCTGTAGCCGCCTAACAATGCTGTGTTTTGTGTGTTCCCGATGGCTGTTGAGGTTGATGGCTCTTGCGTGAACAAGACTTGAATGGACATTCCTTTGTGGAATGCCCCGCCATTTGGCAAATATTGCAGAACATTTTCTTTGGGCACGCGCCCTTCGTGTGACCGGCCTCCTTGCAGTCGGTACACCACAAGTCTCCTTTGTTCCGACTGGTGCTACCCTTCATATTTTTGAATTCTTTAAGCATTTGTTCCATATCTTTCTGTAGTGCAGTGACTTTTTTCTTTGCTTCTCCGTTACTGCCGCTATCGTCTCCTGAAGTGTCCTCATCCTCATTCGATGAAGAGGACTGGTTTTTCTTCTTTTTCTTCGACGTCTTTTGCTCGCTTTCTGAGTCCGTCGCCCGATTATATGCGTTGTCCTAAGAGGTGGGAGGAACTATCTTCATCTTCCTCCGGAGGTTTGATTGCAATCCTTCGACGAACCATCTTTTCTTTAAGCCGTCGGCTGGCTGACTTTCCATTTTTCCCACAAGTTCTTTTAGTCGTCGCCCGTAAGTCCGCACGGTCTCCTTTCCTTGCTTAGTTCCATATATTTCTGAGACGATTTCATTGTCGTCTCGGAGGAGCCTAAACTCTTTTTCAAATGCCTTCTGTAACAAGTCCCAAGTGGTCACTCCGGTTTTTTCTAAGTCGGAGTACCAATTGATTGCTACCCCTCGGAGGGTTGCCGGAAACTGTTTCATCCATTCGTCCTGGTCAGCGACTCCATTCGCTGACCAAATTGTCTGACAGGTGCGGCAATGCCGAACAGGATCTTCTTTTCCATCGCCATGGAACTTGGGTAGCTTCTCCTTGTTAGAGGCCATATTCACCCTCAGTGGTGGAAGGGTGGTATGTACCACCTGTTGCGTTGCCGATTGAGTTGCTGGAAGTGTTTGCTGGGATGGACCTGCTGGTGTTGGTCCTCCGAAATTGTGTTTCGGGTTACCTGATGTTTCCGAACTACTTGGAGTGGTGTGATCCTTGTGCCTTTCTGTCACTTCGACACTTTCTGCGGCAACTCCACACCGTACTCCCTCCGTTCGGCTTCCTCTTTTGCCTTCCTTTGGGCTTCTGTCCTTGGGGTTAAAGTTAGGGTCTTGAACAAGCTCGTTGTTTCTTCTAACAGATCCTCGTCGTCACTTCTGCCGTCCTCCTGGTTAGGTTCCTCTAGATCGTTGCTTTCACTTACCCCCTCCGGTAGTCTTTCGACACGTCTCCTGAACCTCTCCCTTCGCTCGGCTTGCTGTTTGTCGAGAACTGCCTTTCGGAGAGCTTGTTGTCCCTCGAGATCCCTTTTTAAATTCCTATTCTTATTTAACTGGCTGGGCATAAATGCTTTTCTTTACACCAATAATCAACACAATTTGTAAAATAAAAGGACACTTTTATTTAATCATGTTTTATTACAATATCTCAATGGAATGACCTCGTCATTCTTATTTTCCACAGTGTCCCTCCTTCCTTCCGCCACCTTCAGACATGACTATTCCCGACAACGTTTGCCATCACGTTCCTGCTGAAGTCTTTTGCTTTCCCGTTCGTGGTACTCCCGGAGGACTTCCTGTCGTTGTTCCTCTCGAGCACTCTCCTCCAGGCGAGCGCGTTGTGCAAGTGATACTTGTGCCAACAACCGTGGAAGGTGATTTAACAATCGGTTGGTTGCAGGATTAGCCTCAATGGTAGACCACACTGCACTCGCTGGAACTTCCGCTTTGTAGGCCTCTCGACGGACGTAGGTTTCTATCGCCGCTTGGAACAGGATTCTAAACTCCCCTGTCTGGTGGTCTTCCCCTTCATACAGTTCTGTACGTGCATCGTCTGCTTCTGGATTAATTTCATCAACAGGTAGGCCCATCGTGTCTGTACCCATCCAATTCTCTTCCCGAGCTCGTCTAGGCAGCGGCGCCAAATGTTTACCCGCTAGGGTAACCTAGTTTATTGATGCATAGACGTTACACGGAAATACAAATACATAAGAGAGATCAGAGAATAACAGAGTCTTCATTAATCATTCATAACTTGAGTACATTTACAATTGCAACCAATGATCATGATCTCTTCAACGAGCAAGTACAATGTTTATATAAAACCCGAAGCGGTGCGACCAAACGTCGTCACCCGTTCCCAACCGACGGTAGTAACTAAGTACCGTCGGCGCATACATAACTAACATCACCAACGGTAGTAACTAAGTACCGTCGGCGCATACATAACTAACATCCGATATACGACTAACAACAATATGGAAGCCAACCCAAATTTATAGGTTGCTTGAGCTTAAGGGAATTATGCTTATGCTTCCCATTACAATTTTTTTGATTGTGGGTGCAATTTAAGCTAGGCAATTGGTAGTGTCAACAAAGGTTAGCCTGTGAACCTTGGTAACTCTAGGCACACATGATGTTTGGTTAATATTAGAATAATATTGTCTTATTTACCTCATAATGGTCATTTAAGTCACTTAATGTATCTTTAGTGATGTATCTGGTCACTTAATGTATTTAGTCAGTTAGATAGTTTAGTATCTTTTTGTTTTTGCTCTCAGCTAACGTTTGCTTCTTTTAGAAACATTGTCTTTGTATTTCTTTATTAAAGGAGCCTTTGTCTCCTTTGTAATTACACATTGAATATCAAGTTATCAGTTATCATTTCGTGATATCAGAGCCCATAGGTTTTTTAGTAAATTTTTAAATTCGTAGTTTTTATACTTGGAATTAAATTCTAGAAGTTTTTAACAAGTTTTTATGAAAAAATGTGTAGAATCCTAGAATTTTTTAGAAGTTTTTTCTTTTCCAAAATTTTAATAAAAATTGAAGGTTTAAAAAATGAGGGTTTAAAAAATTGCAAATCTCTGAAGATTTCAAAGGTTTTCTTTACAGATTTTGCAGGTTTTTCTACCGAGTGCAAAGGTTTTTTTTGTCTCAGAAGCTGCCTTTTTTTGAAGGTTTTGTTTGTCGCGTTCAAGATTTTTGTGTTTGCTCATTGAGGGAGGGTCTTCTAATTATTTTTCCACAAAAAAATCATGGATGAAGGTTTTGCTGATTTTTTTCCCACAAAATTTATAATTGATGGGTTTTCTGATTTTTTTCCACAAAAAATCATGATTGTTTTTTTTGATTTTTTTCCAAAAACAAATCATGTAGACTTCCTATTTCTTTTTTGGGTTTTGCTCATTTTTTTCCACAAAAATTGTGATGTTTTGTAAAAGGGTTTTTGCTCAGTTTTCCGAAATAAATCGTGGTTTTCTTTGTTGTAGGGTTGCTGCATTTTTAATGATATAAGAAAAAAACCATGGGTTTTTTTTCGGTTTTTCCCTAAAAATGAAGGGTTTTTGAGGACTTTTTCACAAAATTGTGGTGTCTTCGACGGAATGTTTTGACGATTTTTTTCAAAAATTGTGGTTTGTTGCATAGTGTTTTGGGTTGTAACTCAAGTTTTAAGGGCAGATGTTCTTGCAAATGTAGTGGAGTTTATTGGTGTTCGTGGGTGTTGTTGCTTTTGACGATTTTTGACAAAATTGTTGTTTTTAGAGTTTTGAAGTTTTTGACGCTGATCTCGGTGTGTCTGGATAAAGGGAGGGATAGCTTCGTTACCCAACATCGTGTTGGAAGGATTATGGTAAACTTGGTCATATCTAGAAATTCTCCTGCACCACGTAGGGTCTCAGCAGAAGGCTCATGTCGCAGAGTGTTCTGAAGAAAAGGGGGTAGCCTTCTATACTTGCATGGCCAAATGACCTGCAGATTCAGTCTTTTGTAGGGTAGTTAGTTAATAAATTGACCATTAAGGGAGGGTATTAGAATAATATTGTATTATTTACCTCATAATGGTCGTTTAAGTCAATGTATCTTCAGTGATGTATTTGGTTGCTTAATGTATCTAGTCAGTTAGATAGTTTAGTATATTTCTTTTTTTGCTCTCAGTTAACAATTGTTTCTTTTAGAAACATCTTCTTCGTATTTCCTTATTTAAGGAGCCTTCGTTTCCTTTGTAATTACTCATTGAATATCAAGTTATCAATGATCATTTCAGTGAATTGGCATTGGATTTGAATTTGTATGCTAGCCTTTATCTAGAATCACCTGATTGACTTGAACTAGTAATTAGTGTGAAGAGGAGAATATATAAATATGGGTACGGAAACAAGCACGAGTAACCAATACGTGGATAGAGGCAAATTTTTTTGGGGGTTTGGGTACGTGTATATATATATATATATATTTAAGAAAAAAAAAATATTATAAATTTATATATATATACAAAAAATTAAAAAAGAAATATACAAAATTAAATCATTTGATAGTATGATATGCTTTTACTATGAATGGCCTCATAAAGGGCCGTTTTAGGGTTTTATGGGAAAAAATATTTAAAAAAACACTTCATAATATGTTTTTTGAGTGGAAAAAACCTTACTGGTCCTAGAAGCACCCAGATGCTCTTTGGATGCTGTTCGGATGCACATCCACATCAGTGGATGCGCATCCAGACCACATCCAGCTGCAGATCTGCATCCAATGCGGAGCCTGCCGGTGCGAATCCAGTATCACAAATAAATACCCTTAATGAGGTATAATTTTCTGCACATTCCATAACAGTATTTTCTTAAAATATTATGATTTGTTTTACATAAATATGAAAGCAAACTTTGTCACTGAAATTGCTATTTTCTAGTAAAATGCATATCTTTTTGTGCTGACACCACTTACACCCAATAAAGTACAATATTTGTCAAATCCAGAAAACATTTGTATTTATTTGAATATGGATTTGGATAAATCATATATTTTCTTCTTGTACCATTGAAACTTCAATTTTTTTTCCTTTTTCTCTTGTACAGGCTGGGACCTATATAAAGGAATTTGTACATGGTGATCTTGGACGTACATATCCCAAGTATGTTTGACATTTGTTGTTTACATTATGAATTTCTTTCTTGATAGGGAAAAAAAAGTTAACATGATTGTCTATTAGCATTTGTTGGGTAACTAAAAACAGTTTTTTGGTTATATGATTGTGGAATAAGGAAAGACGTCTCAGTGCATGATGCGTTTTCATGAATGCTTTTTCCATTATAAAGAACTTATTATGCTTTGAGTCTTACACTTGGATACTGAGGAAATGGTCAATTCAATAGTAATATCCAAGCATGATTGGTCGTTGAGTCTTTTGTCTGTCTATTTGCTTTCTTTTTTTGTGTATCTGTTGTGTTCATACTTTTTCATTTCAACATTAATTCTAAATATGATCTATTTAGCTGCTTAACTTTCAAACTTTACACTGAGCATGTCTAAATTCTAAGTATATATCAACCCCAAAATTAGTCTTAATCCAGCTTTGAAAATGTTTTGGATAGACTTGATGCATTTGGAACATATATTGTCACCTTAATCACAATGGTTGTAAAAGTAACATAAGGCGTGACTTTCATTTTAAAGTTGGTATAGAAAACATTTGGCTTGCTTGAATTGTTAAAGATAAACAATGCATGGGGAAAGAGGTCTAGATATAGTTCAGAGCAAGATAAATTTATTTATTTATAAAAAACGAATTTCTGCTTTGTCTGCTTGGCAACATAATTGTGATTCTCCTGGACTGCAATCCCCTTCCAATACTGTGGATGGTCCTTTTTATGTTGCCAAGGCAGCAACAGTTGTTGATGATCATGCAGATGCAGGTGCATATGTACTGCAATTGGGTTCCCAATTGCTCTTTTCAGCAGATGAGTTTTCTTCCCTGGATTTTTTGAATTTGCGTATTTTGGTTCATATTTGGAGGCTCTCAAAGTCAAAGAGTGCTGTTTCTGATGATCAGCTCAGGATGCTGCTTCAGGTTGCTAGGACAAGCTCAGTGATGGTGTCAGTTAGGAGATGAGTGGCATGACTGAGTTGGAACATGTGACAAATATAAGACTAGGGTTTCCAAGGGGATTTCCTCAAAAGGTTGTATGTCCACCTTTTGGAAAGTTGGCTCTTCTGCAAAAAAGGCAGACAACTTACTGAAAGTTGATTTCGATTCAAATGATGAAGTGGATGGTTGGGTATATACTTTGAACTGCCATATTCTTATTGGTAATTAAACAAATTTTGGGCAAATCTAAAGAGTTTGCATGAGTGCTACTCAGAGGATTGGAAATCATTGGTAAGGGGGAGAGTTGATATTCTACCATGTGCACAAGGTTTCTTTATCATTTTATGTGAAACAGAGGAAGATATGAAAGGCATTCCTAGCTTGAGGCTGTGGATCTGGGATGGTTTTTTTCTGTGCTCAAACCTTGATATACCACTTTTATCATTGGCATGATTCTTTCTCTATAATTCTTGTTGGTTGCACATTCCATATCATCCTCTGCAATTTTGGTATGATTTTGGTCCTAGAACCATTGGAAATTCCTTAGGGAGTTTCCTAGTTAAATCTCCAGAGACCTCTTAGTATTCTTGTACTTCATTTGCTCAAATTTATGTGGGGACGTATTTGGAAAAAGAGTTGCTGGAAGCCATCAATCTGAAAAAGGATGGTAGTGCTTGAACATAAATCTTGTACTATGTGAATATCCCTTTCAGATGTCATAGCTGTTTGGTTACGGACATTTTACCTTTCATTTCCTGAAACTCAAATACTACTTGGTGGCAGGGGGCTGATCTGCATTATCATTTCCTTTCTCCAAATAAGGTCGGAAATTTTTGCACATCTCTTCTCAGCAAAGAGAAATAAACTCAGCTTGTTTCATTGAAGGATTCCGAGTAATTAGAGATAGTTTCCTCATTACATAGTTTCCGCTTCCACGTGTTCTAAATTTGTTGAGTTTAAAGATCAATTATCTTCTTTGCTTAAGGAGGTTTTGGTGGATGTTGCAGCTTCTCCCGAAAATTCAAGGGAAGTTTATCAACCTCCCTCTACCATTAAGAGAAAAATCCTTCCTCAGAGATGATCCTTTGTTGGCAAATGTGAACCCTATAGATGACTCTTTGAATAGGATTTCACAAATGTGGACAATGGTTCAAAGAGGTCTTTCTGTAAAAGAGTTAAAGAACCCATGCAAGATTACTCTTCAATTCCAACTTAATAAGGGCTAGTTGAGGTTTTGTCTTGTTTGATAGTTTCATTTTAGTGATAGATAAACGATCTTTGGGTTTTTAGGGTTGTGGCCCTTGTCAAGGTTTCCTGAATTTCAATCATTGTAATTATTTTTTAACAAAAGCTAATATTAAGGTAGAGGGACTGCCTGTAAGCCAGGGACACCAACACTAGTCTCTGCTTTTCATGCATTAGAGCTTAACCTTTGTAATGTCTCCATTTCTACGCCTTATTGTTTTGTGTGTGTTGGCCAGTTTTCAAGGTTTTCCGAAGGTTTCCACATAAGTTGGGAGAGTTCTAATGTTCTTGGAGAGATTAGTTTTGGGTTCTCTTGGCATCCAATGATAATTTGGTGTTCTAGTTGGTGGCGATGCTTTTTGATCATTTTTGGTCTTTTGGGTTTTTCTCCTTAGTTTTTGGAGAACAATTCTATTTATAGTAATTGCTTGCTTTGGCTCTCAACATCCTTTTTCAACATCAATTGTGTCTCAACATGCTTGGTTTTAGTTTTTGGTGCCTAGGTAGGGCTTTCCACTTTTTTGGTTGGAGTTATTTAAATATTTGCACTAAAGCTATAAAGTAACATTTTAATATTCATTTTAGTGTTATATTATAAAATTATGTCCCCAGATGCATACAAAAATGGAAAAGAGGGACTTAAGTTGTTTTAAAATGTTGAAGAGCCTTTTTGATGAAAAATGAAATAAATAGAAATTCTAATTGCCCTAATTCCCTCCAACTCTATATAAAGTGGTTTTGGCTCTCATTTTGATTATGGAAGTTTGCACACATAAAATGATGCTACTGAAATGAATGAATGAATGATTTTAATATTGTCCATGAGACTGATCAGTCTAAGAGACCAAGCGATCACAACGTTCAACTATCTTCATATTCCTTTCCATGTGTGATCTCCTGTTATGAATCTTGAATAGAAATCTAGCAATTTGGTTGAACTTATCTTCATCATTGCATGTCGTCAGCCTTAAAGATGTTTTCATACTGAGCACAAATATGCTGATAAGTTGTGCATTCTATGAAAAAGTGCCATTTTGTCTCTACTACACCCATATTGCAGAATATGCAAGCTCTCTCTTCCTAGGCTTCTTTGGGCCTCTTGCACCTACCCATCTCACACCTAAGATGATGCAAACCTCTCCTCTATAGCGCAACTAACAACCTTGCTTTTCCTTTTATATCTGCCCCTATATATGTTTTTGTAAGAGCCCCGATGGCTCTAACTGCTCAAACTGATCTGTATGCACTGTTTTGTTTTTTGTTTTTTGATTTTGTGCTTTTTTGTATTTTGCTGATATATGATTTTTTGATTTCTTCAATATTTAAAAGAAATAACAAATGCAAGAAACTACAATACAAAGCTGAAACGTTACTGAAGCATCTCTTCCAAACTTATTACAATTTTTCAAGAAACTATTTACAATAGAAAAATATGAAAAAACTATAATTTTATTGAGAACCTGGAAGTATTGTTATAGCTGATTGGACTCCTTATTTAAGGCCTTTGAAATGATCGATGCATCTTCTACTCTGCAAGCACATTATGTATTTATCGCTGAAAATGATTACCTTCAAACCCTTGTGAAAATCAACACAACCAAATAAGCCGTGGTCCTCTAGCTGCTATCGACTTCCTTCACAAAATTCCACGCAATGAAGGTGGGCTGCGTACAACATCTTCTGCTCCAGTATTCATATCGCTTAGAAAGATCAACATTTCAAACCCTCACGCCAAAGCAAAGTTAATTCACAATACACTTTTCTTGAACCATGGATAGCACAAATCGCTGGGATGTTCTAAGTGCAAATTGTAATGTCCCCTTTTCTACAGTAGTGCATATTATGCCTGATTAGCCTATCTAGCCATCCAGATAGTCTAATGGCCGCTTTATAGAGGATGCCAGTCAGTCACATGGTTACTTGGGCATTTATTTAATATCTGAGTTCAGTCTCTATAGTTGGGGTACTTTATTTCATAAAGTAATATTATAAAGTCACTTTAATATTATAACTTAAGTTACTTATTTTTATAAAGTGACTTAAGTGACTAAAAGACGAAAGTGTTTTTTTATCCCACATTGCCTAGTTGGTGTAATGGCTCTCACTTTGAGGTTATAAAAGAACGTGGGCTTTCTTGGGAATGGCACAATGAAAATTTATGAAATGAAAGATTTTATATCTGGTTGCTTGAATGTGACTGATTTCTTGAGGACGTAGCCCTTTAAGGAAGATTGAGAAACTGGACGTAGCCCCAGCATTTCTCCTATAGGGTGGAATCACAAAGATTTCACATTGAACTCATCAAGTAAGTGGAAGTTTGAGTTTTATCAGCATTATTAACAGCATTGAAGTAGCCGAATTATTCCAGCAGCAAGGAAAGGTTCAGACTTCATATGTACGCTTAATACAGTAGTAAGAGGGAACAATCAAGTTAGTTCAGCAGTTTAAATAACATATCTAAGCGGACAACATGCTTGCAACATCATTTAAATAGTGGTCTCTCATTTCGGCAAAGAAGGAGAATGGTAATGCTTCAGATATTTCGAAAATCTCTCATTGAAGAAGGTCGTGATAATATAGTGTCTCCTCCAGTGCATAGGCAACAGCAAGTACCCGAGGCACGTAATTATTAGTGGTGTCTAGCAGCGCAAGTATTTCCTCCAAGGAAAGAAACGACTACAGGGCTAAACCATTGCGGCAAGAGAACATTCTGTCCTAGCCGCGTAAGAGCACCTCCAGCAGCACGGTCATCACTGCCATGACAGGCCGCACTTGCATCATATAGAACCAGTCGCGTGATTGGCATACGGTAGTCGTGGTGAGGTTTAATGCAGGGAAGCAAGTTGATACGCCATTTTGAGTGAAGTCCGTGGAAGGACCTTGGGAGCAAAAGTGTTCACGTGGAGTGAGCACGGTCATAGGATAGAGTAGCAGCCGCGTGGGAGGAAGACTGCAGCAACAACAATTTCTTTGTGCCATTCCCCACCTTGACAGTTCGAGCCTACAGACAACGTA
The DNA here is from genome assembly GCA_018584345.1 of Thuja plicata. Lineage (NCBI taxonomy): Eukaryota > Viridiplantae > Streptophyta > Pinopsida > Cupressales > Cupressaceae > Thuja > Thuja plicata. The sequence continues at coordinate 1,860,204 of MU226779.1, read as the reverse complement.
CTGCAGCAGAAGTCCAGAATTGCTGGAAATCACTTGGTATGGGGATTGTTATCTATTGTATTCAATTTCATTACTAAATCTGTGAAGAAAGAAAGAAGTTACTGTTTACGGGCTACTACTTGTATGAGATATCAAAGAACTGTTAATATTAGTGTTACACTTAGCTCTTCTGTATTTGGAAAATGTTTGTGCATCATTATAATGTGGTAAACAAAATCCATACACCCCAAGGATACTAGAAAACAACACTACAGGCAAACTTGAAATTTCAACAGTCATCTACCTTGGATCTTTACAGTGGTATCAGAGCTACTGATCTTGCCATCCTAGTGGGATCATCATTTTTCATTTTTTAGTTATGACAGCAATAGCCATGCTAGCCAAGTATGCATAGCAGGCACAGGATACCCGAACTTGGTCATAACAGAGTGGAGCAGGAACAGACAGACTCTTCAGTAAAGGTCGACATTGAGTCCAGTCACCCAGATAGCGAGGAGTTTGTTTTGGAGCAGGCTATTCTAGGTGAGAGAATGGCTGATGAGGCAGATAGAGAGGCCAGGGATACTATGAGACTGATACAAGATGGACAGGACCACATAGCTAATGTTTTACAACAACTTACAGGAGTTATTAAGCAGTTGTCAGTTACCGTCAAGAGACCCGCTAGGCACCACAGTACTGGAGGCAGCACAACAGGATCTCCTAGAGCAACTAGAGCTACTAGAGCTCCCACATGTACTACAGACAGACCCCTCATGCCTACATTCGCGGAGAATGTTGCAAAGGAGGAGGTGGCACAACCGGATACAATAGGCATTCTTCCAGAGAATGTTATGACTATGCACGATGAGTGGGACATGTTACCCGTCCATGTCAAAGCTGATTTGACCTTTGTTCAGTATATGGCACAAAAGAGAGTTTGGCAGGGCCCAACAGGATAGGAGACCCAGGGGCCCAAACAGGGATTTGAAACATGCCATGAACAAGTTAACTCTTCCTACGTTCGATGGCAGCGGTAGGGCATCCACTAGAGCTCGGATCCACAAGCTCGATACCTTCCTGACCCTCAAGCCCATGACAAAGACCAAGGCAATTAAATTTGCCACTATTCATCTGGAGGGAGCCGTGTATGATTGGTGGCATCATGGTCTAGTCACCCAGGACCACGGATTGATTGCTTCCTACAAGATCTTCAGCACGAGATTAATATCTCGATTTGACAGGAAGGACATAGAGGTCTATTACAAGGAGTTGGATCAACTTAAGCAGAGTGGGTCTTTGGAGCATTACATCGATGAGTTTCAGAGGATCTCCATCATGGTTCTAGGTATGACAGAGAAGAGGAAGGTAATGTTATTCATTGAGGGCCTTTATGATAAATACAGAGGGTTGGTTAGAGTTCTCAAACTAGACACCTTGGATGATGTTATTAAGTTAGCTCACGACTTAGATTCACCGTCCTCCATTTTACAGCCTCCTAAGAAACCCTTCAAGGGGTCTTCTTCATTCCAAAAGGGGAAAAATCAGAATAAGAGTGCACCTCCTAGGCTGGATTTTGAGACTAGAAATGAATTGAGGAAGTTGTGTTTTACTTGCAGGGAGCCTTGGACTCTAGATCACAGGTGCCTTGGGAAAGACAAACTTCATTACATTGAGGTAGCTTCAGAGGATAAGTATGAGCAGTGTGAGGGCAGTGATGAGGAGGCTCAGGTTGAGCCAACATCAGAGGGGAAGAAAAAGAAAACTCCTCATGAGCAACCCCCGGTTACTTTAGCATTTCTCTCAGGGATTCCTATGTGTCACCCCTTTCGTTTGAAATGAGTAGTTAGAGGACAGAGGATTATTTGCCTCTTAGATACCGGTGCTACGCACAATTTTATCAGCATAGGTATGGTCGCCAGGAGACGGCTACAGGTGGATGACATTCCAGAGTTTGAGGTCAAGGTGGTAGGAGGGGATATTTTGAGTTGCATAGGGAAGATCTCTGGTCTCCCGATACACTTTGGAAGTTACCTGCTAGAGGCAGATTTTTATGTTATTGAAGAGGCAGACTCTTGGCAGGTACACCATCGATCACACGCTGAAACAATTAGAGTTTATACAGGGTGATCAGCAGGTGGTTCTTAAGGCCATGCCAGATGGCGGGACACAGTGAGTTGGAATGGGCAGCTCAATGCTTTATATCTCCCAAGCACACACCGGATTCAGGACAGCAGGTTCATGCTGACATTCAGATTGTGCTTGATAAGCACTAGCGGGTCTTTGAAGATATTCCCCCAGGCATACCTCCAGATAGAGGGTTTGAGCATATCATCGAGATGGAGGAGGGCGCTAAGCCTGTAATTACTACTCCTTATCATGATCCTAGGCACTACAAGGAAGAGATAGAGAAGACGATAAAGGAACTCTTGGACATGGGACACATCAGACCCAACTCCAGTCCCTTTGCTTCTTCAGTGGTTTTGGTGAAGAAGAAAGATGGTACTCTCCGCATGTGTATTGATTACCGTGCTCTGAATAAGAGAACCATAAAAAACAGGTATCCTATTCCCCGAATCAATGAGCTGCTAGATGAATTACACGGGGCAGTCTACTTCTCGAAGATAGATCTTCAATCAGGGTACCACCAGATTCGTGTCCGAGAGGAGGATTTGCATAAGACAGCGTTCCACTGCCATTACGGACACTACGAGTTTCTAGTGATGCCTTTTGGGCTCACTAACGCTCCGACTACATTCCACTCTTACATGAATCATATCTTCAAAAAACAGCTGCGCAAGAGTGTATTAGTATTCTTTGATGACATATTGGTCTTCAGCAAGACATGGAAGGAGCATTTGAGACACTTCGATGAGATCCTGAGCATCATGGAGGATCAGTCTCTGTTTGCTAAAGAATCCAAGTGTGAGTTTGGGTTAACCGAGATCCTCTACCTAGGACATATGATAGGGGTAGATGGAGTCAAGGTCCATCATGAGAAAATACAGGCAATCCTGGAGTGGCCTCCATCGCGGAATGTTTCAGAGTTGAGGGGATTCCTTGGTTTATGCTCTTACTACAGGAGGTTTCTAAAGGGGTTCTCTCAGGCAGCTGCACCCCTCACCGTTCTCACTCGGAAAGGGGCCTTCAGGTGGACAGATGATATTGAGATAGTCTTCGACAGATTCAAGACTATCATGAGTACATGCCCGGTTCTAGCACTACCGGATTTCTCTCGTCCTTTTATTCTTGAGTTTGATGCTTCAGGTACTGGGATAGGTGCAGTATTGATGCAGGACAGGCACCCCATAGCTTATGAGAGTAGGAAACTCAGGGACAATGAGAGGCTGTACTCTACGTATGACAAAGAGATGCTGGCCATCATGCACGCATTAGCGAAATTCAGGCAATATCTAATGGGTGGCAAGTTTACTGTCAAAACGAATCATAACAGCTTGTGATACTTCCTGGAACAAAAAGAGCTCAACAAGAGATAGCAGAAATGGGTCAGTAAGATACAGGCATATGACTTTGATATCGAGTATGTCAAGGGCAAGAATAACATTGTAGCTGATGCACTCTCCAGGAGACCTTCAGAGGCAACTTGTTGTGTTCTATCCAAGATTTCCGCAGATTGGAAATCCCACTTGCTGGTTGAGTATTCTAAGGATACTCGAGCATGTAAGATTTTGGACGGGCAACTTCCAGATGACAGGTACAAGGTTATTGATGACATCATTCTCTACAAGGATAGGATCTACCTAGTGCTAGGTTCGATGTTGAAGGCTATGATTTTGAGAGTTGTGCATGACACTTCTACAGCAGGGCATCCAGGGTTCTTTAAGACTTACAGGTATATTCGGGAGAGGTTCTCATGGAAGGGCCTCAAGGATGATCTCCTCAAGCATGTTAGGGAGTGCCAGACTTGTTAGCAGAACAAGTCAGAGCGCACTCATCCAGCGGGTTTGTTGCAGCCCCTCCCTATTCCGACTCAGAAATGGGAGGGTATTTCTATGGACTTCATCACTGGATTGCCGAGAGTGTAGGGTAAGGACAGTATTTTTGTGGTGGTTGACAGACTCACCAAGTTCGCTCATTTCTTTGCCATTGCAGCAGATTGGACAGCTTCACAGCTAGTAGAATTATTCTTTCGTGAGGTTTTCAGATTGCATGGTCTCCCTAAGACCATTGCGAGCGACAGGGACAGCAAGTTCCTTAGCACCTTCTGGTAGGAACTTTTCAGGTTGGCAGGCACGGAGCTGACCCCTAGTACCAGTTACCACCCACAGACAGCCGGGCAGACAAAGATTGTGAATAAATGGATGGAAGGCTACCTCAAAAACTATGTATCGGGGCAGCAGAGAGCATGGGTCTGTTGGCTATACTTGGGGGAGTTCTGTTATAACTCCACTTATCATATGACCATAGGCATGTCGCCATTCAGGGCACTCTATGGCAGCGAGCCACTATCTTTCATAGATTTGGCTTTACAGGACAACAGGGCTCCGATAGCTAGTGACTGGTTACAGGATCACCAGGACATTCTCCGTTCTCTCAAGGAGAATATTCAGAGAGCACAGAATCAACAAAAGATGTACACTGATCGTCACAGGGTAGAGCAGAATTTTGAGGCAGGGGACATGGTTTACCTCCGCCTACAGCCTTACCAACAGAGCTCGCTAAACAAGAGTGGATCAGAGAAGCTTAGGCCTAGATTTTATGGCCCTTATCGCATCTCGAGGAGAGTTGGCGAGGTGGCCTATGAGTTGGAGCTTTCGGCAGATAGCAGGATTCACAATGTCTTCCACGTCTCTTGCCTCAAGAAGGCAATCGGACAACAGGTAGTAGCTTCGGGTAGTTTACCTCCATTGGATGAGGAGAGTAAACTGGCTTTGGTTCCAGCAGAGGTTATTGAGGTCAGGGAAAGAAACCTGCAGAATAGGGTTGTTCGGGAATATTTGATCCGGTGGAAAGACTTGCCGTATGAGGATGCCACTTGGGAGGGTGAGTCTATCCTGTAGTACCCAGCTTTGAGATTGCTTGAGGGCAAGCAATCCCGGGAAGGGAGGACTGTAATGTCCCCTTTTCTACAGTAGTGCATATTATGCCCGATTAGCCTATCTAGCCATTCGGATAGTCTAATGGCCTCTTTACAGAGGATGCCGGTCAATCATATGGTTACTTGGGCATTTATTTAATATCTGAGTTTAGTCTCTATAGTTGGGGTACTTTATTTCATAAAGTAATATTATTAAGTCACTTTAATATTATAACTTTAAGTTACTTTATTTTTATAAAGTGACTTAAGTGACTAAAAGACGAAAGTGCTTTTTTAT
>MU226779.1:1802304-1823005 GCA_018584345.1 Thuja plicata | reverse complement strand
ATGAAGTTTGCCTTTTCCAAGGCACCTGTGATCTGGAGTCCAAGGCTCCCTGCAAGTGAAACACAACTTCCGCCTCCTCAATTCATTTCTTGTCTCAAAATCCAGCCTAGGAGGTGCACTCTTATTCTGATTTTTCCCTTTCTGGAATGAAGAAGACCCCTTGAAGGGTTTCTTAGGTGGCTATAAAATGGAGGATGGTGAATCTAAATCATGAGCTAACTTAATAGCATCATCCAGGGTGTCTGGTTTGAGAACTCTAACCAGCCCTCTGTATTTATCATAAAGACCCTCAATGAATAACATTACCTTCCTCTTCTCTGTCATGTCCGGAACCATGATGGAGATCCTCTGAAACTCATCGATGTAATGCTCCAAAGACCCACTCTGCTTAAGCTGAGCCAATTCCCTGTAATAGACCTCTATGTCCTTCCTGTCAAAGCGAGATATTAATCTCGTACTAAAGATCTCGTAGGAGGCAATCAATCCGTGGTCCTAGGTGACTAGGCCATGATGCCACCAATCATACACGGCTCCCTCCAGATGCATAGTGACAAATTTAATTGCCTCGGTCTCTGTCATGGGCTTGAGGGTCAGGAAGGTATCGAGCTTGTGGATCCAAGCTCTAGCGGATGCCCTACTGCTACCATCGAACCTAGGAAGAGTTAACTTGTTCATGGCATGTTTCAAATCCCTGTTTGGACCCTTGGGTCTCCTATCCTGCTGGGCCCTGCTAAACTCTCTCTTTTGTGCCATATACTGAACAAAGGTCAAATCAGCTTTGACATGGACGTGTAACATGTCCCACTCATCGTGCATAGTCATAACATTCTCTGGAAGAATGCCTGCTGTATCCGGTTGTGCCACCTCCTCCTTTGCAACATTCTCCGCGAATGTAGGCATGAGGGGTCTGTCTGTAGTACGTGTGGGAGCTCTAGTAGCTCTAGGAGAACCTTATGTGTTGCCTCCAGTACTGTGGTGACTAGCGGGTCCCCTAACTGTAACTGACAACTGCTGAATAACTCCTGTCAACTGTTGTAATACATTAGCCATGTGGTCCTATCCATCTCGTATCTGTCTCATAGTATCCCTGGCCTCTCTATCTGCCTCATCAGCCATTCTCTCACCTAGAATAGTCTGCTCTAAAACAAACTCCTCGCTATCTGGGTGACTGGACTCAATGTCCACTTGTACTGAAGAATCTGTCTGTTCGTGTTCCTCCCTGTTATGACCAAGTCCGGGTATCCTGTGCCTGCTATGCATACCTGGCTAGCATGGCTACTGCTGTCATAACTGAAAATTGAAAATGATGATCCCACTAGGATGGCAAGATCAGTGGCTCTGATACCATTGTAATAATCCTGACTACCCTTTTATTTGCAGAGAAACGATTTCCAACTATTATGGTTGTCTCACTGTGTTTTGGTTTAACAGTTTCCTTCTCATAGAATGTATTCAGTGTATTTGCATATTATTTCAAACTCAGAATTAACAAATGCTAGGCATGAAATCAATAAAATCTCCAATAACCAACAATCTGATACAATCGGACTTGTAAGCATTCATAGATAAAATCTCAGATATTATAAATATTCAGAGCGATTTAATTTAAAACCACCAACCTCCATAAATCGGAGTATTTGAAGACTAGTCTTCTGACCGCAATAGCAAGATAGCTGGGAGTTGTGTTTCCGTAAGCAAAACGTGCACAATTGGGAGTATTCTGAGATCAAACGCCTGCAGTAGCAATCTCCATCCTCTGCGTCTGGTAGTTGAACGTTATTCAGTTCACCCGCACCCACGTGCTCAGTCCTACACACCCGGGATATGCTGCAGACAAACCCAGCCGCATTATAGGGTAAGTTCCACACGCGGGATCCACCACCAACAATATGTTATGCTGTCTTGGGGAGCACGTCACCAAATCTGTTCACCCATGAATCTTCAACGGATGTCTTCGCTGCTTCACTATGTTGCGGAAGAGAATAATAATCCAAGCCACGTCTTCCAGAGGGCAGTTTACGTAAAACCGAGGGTCTCTCTTCCATCACAGTATTAATGTGCTCTTCAATAGCAGCAGTCCACGGGCATCAAGAACTAGGTTCAGTTTTAATAATGCCTGGAGCGGTTGTTAGTAGACCCGTATACACTTTCTGTGATACTTTGTTATAAGCCACGGAATCAATTGACTAATGCTGGTTTCGTGAATACTCAACCTTTCCTGCTGGATAGGATGCATGTGCACTAATCTCCTCTGTATTTCGAGCTCTTTATGAATACATTTGAATTCCAATGTGAAGTCTGAAAGTTAAAACAAATTCCTGCCTCTCTGAATTTCGAAACTATTTGCTGAAGATTTAAACTCTGCTATCTTTTACTTACTTGAAGATCACTTGTGAAATCTGAAGTAATTTCACCTAGGGTAGAATATTGGGGCTACGTCCTCAAGAAATCAGTCACATTAAAGCAACCGGATATAAAATCTTTAATTTTATAAATTCTCATTGTCCTTTTCCCAAGGAAGATCTCCTTCCTTTATAACCTTAAAATGAGAGCCATTACACCAACTAGGCAATGTGGGATAATAAAGCACTTTCGTCTTTTAGTCACTTATGTCACTTCATAAAAATAAAGTAACTTAAAGTTATAATATTAAAGTGACTTTATAATATTTCTTTATGAAATAAGGTACCCCAACTATAGAGTCTGAACTCAGATATTAAATAAATGCCCAAGTAACCATGTGACTGACTGGCATCCTCTGTAAAACGACCATTAGACTATTTGGATGGCTAGATAGGCTAATCAGGCATAATATGCATTACTGTAGAAAAGGGGACATTACAGTATCTTTCATTAGTAGGCAGAATGCAAAAAATTTCTCTCTTCATACAGCCTGTACTATTCTTCTGTTTTGGCGTTTAGTGGTTAAAAAGTTAATGATATTCAGAAAAGAATCAGTGTCTTTCTTTTGTCTAATGGAAATGGAAAGAAAAAACAACATTTTGTAAAGTGGGAGTGGTGTACCATGAATAAGATTTTGGGAGGTCTAGGGCTAAAAGACCTCAGAATTCAGGGTATTGCTTTAGCCACCAAATGGATCATCCGAGCTTTAGATGGTGATGAGTCAAGGAAGGTTCTTATTAGGAACAATATAGCTCTTGTTTTTCCAAAGAATGGAAAACAGTGGTCTAACCTCTCCCTCGTGACATTCTTGTCAACAAACACTTCATTCCTGTTGGTTCTAGGTTGTTTCATAGTCTTTGGAAAGCTTCGAATATTGTCAAGGAAAGAATCATCAACAATTGCTTCCTTCTGGGCAGACATAAGGTTATTGGATCTAGATCCATTTGGTGGAATCTTGAGCACAAGGATAAATCTTTGGCACTGCTCCAAGGTTGCTCAACCAAGAGATGGCTTGATTTGGGCATCAAGAACTTCAGTGATATTTTTAACAGTGGCATTTTCATTTACCGAGCCTCATTGAGCACGAGGTTCAAGATTCCCCAATCATAGTGGAGAACATACTCTATTCTAAGGGAGGCTTGCAAAATATTCAACACCCCATTCTCTTGTGTAGGAGAGGATGAGCTCTTCTCTGACTTCAAATGGTGTGATGACTCACTATTAAGCAATATCAAAGTCAAAGATGTTTATAGGTCCCTTGGTAATAGTCATTCCGTATATGATCATATTAATGCTTGCTGGAATCTTAATCATTGTGACACTGTATATAGCAAGAGTCCGCATAATCTGTGGAAATCTGTTTCTGAGCTTAGAAAGGCTTGCTTTAGATGGTTACTTTTGCTTCAAAAACTGCCTTTTAAAAGGCATGCTGATGATGCTAACTTGTGTCTGATCTGCAGAAAAACTGAGACTAGACATTTTTTTTTACTGTCTGTATGCCAAAGAAATTTGGCTTCTATTTTTTTATGGTTTTATAATTTTAACAATGCAATGACGACTTGGTGATGTGCTTGATAGGTCGATATGTTTGGACAATCACAAGGTGCTGCTATATCTGATATGACTGTCTGTGTATGCAACAAAAAATGGTGATATCACTTAGAGTGATGAGGTTGATGTTTCTGATCTGAATATGTATTCTTGCAATAATAATGGTGCCGTCTCTGATGGATAATTATGTGCCTGCAACCGGATTTGCCAATACGGCAAGTGCTCAATCTGAGCAGATCCAAATAGGATGAAATAAGTTATAGTCTGAATGACGATTGAAATGATCGACTTCAATCTCATTATATATCTCTCCTTGTCGAATTGGTTGCATCTTTTACAGACATATCTTAACTTGATTTGTATCTTTCATAAGAGATTGTTTCTCTTCATAACACACCTGATATTATAGTTCTTAATCAATGATATCTATAATACCATCGGCCTTTAATCCTCTCCTTTCGAAATGAATCGATGTGTGTCTTGACCAAAGATTATGCCACTAAACAAATCACACCATTTCATGATTTATCGATAATGATTAATATATTCAACTCTTAATCAATTATTATCGATAACTGACTTGTGAGCGTCAGTTTGATGTTATTAATTGATTCAGCACTAACAATGTCAAAACTTGATTAGTTGATACTTGTGTCAACCGCCACCTATTCTTGAATCTTAACATCAATGTTTACTCTGAGTTTGTCAGATATATGTCGTCAACCATTGTGAATGTTAAGTCGCTGTAATTGGTGTCTTGTCATTATCGATCTCCTCCCAACCGAATTTGTAATGATAATACATCATGCTCTGTATCGTTGGTAGCAGCATCTTATTCTGATACTCCTTGCTCTAAACTCAGATATGTCTAAGATCAATATTCCTCTTCATTTGTTGATGGCTTAATCCTCATTCCATAAAGTTCTTTTGCTAATTATTACTGCTGACTAATTGACTAGTAATAATTGCTGACATGGTTTCATTTATTCATTCGCCGCCTTAATGTCTATGACGGATTGGTCGAATCCTCGGTAGCGATTCTTGGTAGTATCTCCGACTTGTGTGAAATTCGACGGGCTTCTCCTTGTACTTCCACTTCATGTTGAAGTCATAATTTGAGAGCACTGTAGACTCAACTTAGTTGATAATACTCATTACTGTGATTATTGTAGACTCTTGAAGTTGCCGTCTTTACTTCTTATACTGAAAATGATGACTCATATAATTATATTAATACGATGACCACCAATCATACATTTTAACCTCTAACGATGACTTAGTAATTTCAATAGCATCGTATCCTCTTATCATTCTTATTGATCAGCTTGGTATGTTAACTTCTGCTGTTTATAGATGCAAGTCAGGATGATAAAGATATGATCATAATAGATCATTCACCTCTTTGCTTACTTCCTTTAATGATCTTTCAATTTATTTTGCAATTTTGTCTCTTTTAGAGACTTCACAAAATTGAAGAAGCATTAGCAATGTAAGGTCAGAGTTGGGGACAGTACACAAATCCTTTAGAAAGGCTGCCAATAGGCTGGATGAAACAGCCCCAAACAGGCCACAAACTACAGAAAAACAGTACAATCGGAGAAAGAGGAACAACTGCAGCAAGATGCCAAACAAGACAACAAACAAAAAGAGAGCAGGGACCATCCACATCCCACTTAGACAATCACAATTCAAGAGGGAGTTGACCTATCACCCATAACATGAGCATGAAATTGGGAAGAGGATGAAGAAAGACCTTTCCTCCTGTGAACAACAGGTCAAACAATACTGTCATCCAAATGCTCATTACAAGGGGTAGCATGAGGAGAAACCCCCATAGAGGTCTTGTCAACTCATGAAGAGAGAGCATCCACATGCACATGATGATGTGAATCAGGTGGAGAACCCCCATAGGAAATCCATCAACACGAGAAGAATAGTGAGGAGGTTCCAAAGTCGAAGGTAGATTCGTCTGGAAGGGGAGGGAGAGAGGTTCCAACAAAGAATCTGATGGCATAGGAGCCATGCAAGAAGCAAGAGTCACATCATCATCTTGGGAGGAGTTATTCAATGAATCATCAAAAGAGTGGATGGCTAGGTAATCATCAGTAGCATCCTTCCACCATGTAGTAGAGCCCTTGGGATATGGGAGAGGACAACCTGTAGCTAGGTGATCGATTGAGAAGCACTGACGACATCTGAATGAGAGGCCCTCATAATCAAGAGGTTAAGTCCAAGGCTTGTCCCCAACCATCAAAGCTAGATCTTCGTGAAGTGGCTTGGAGATGTAAATATCCACCAAAATGCATGCAAATGTGGAGTTGCCATTGACCTCATAAAAAAAAAGGCTCTCAAAACTATAGAGGGAGGTTTGGAAGTCTAAAGTTCTAAACCCACACCAGATACACATTTAATGGCCCAGTAAGAGGATTAAAGGAGGTTGTCTAAGGCTTAAAAGAGAGAGTGCTCCCCCCAAGCCTATAGCTTGCCCAAGACTGAATCTCTATCTTGAGAGGCGGTAAAGGAGGAAGTTAAAAAACCTTTAGCACGGGGTAACAATTCAAATTTACCCACCATAAGAGGTCTCTAAGAATCTAGCACCCATTTGTGAAGAGCAGGAAGAGAAGGCCATAGATTGGTAAATGTCCTCATTTTTCACCACATCTTGGAAACAAACCACCACCAAGGATGATTTGGCACAAGGAAGAGGATGAGATTTCTTCCTTAAAGGGTGAGTAGCACCAAAACCATCAACCTAAGTGAAGTTGCGTCCATTACAACATAATGTGCAACAATAGCAGCAGCAGTCTGCGTACCAATCATAGCAGAAGAACTTGTGGCTGCACTATACAGGAAATTAACCCACGACAGACGAAACTTAACAAAATAGTGCAACAACAAACAAAGATAGGGAGCATACTCACAACAGATGAAACCCCAATAGTAGAAGAGACAGGGCTAGAATGCACACCAACAATAGGCAGAGAGGAACCATGGATCCCTTGACAAACAACAGACAATTTGGAGAGCCCATTTTTAAAAAAATTACCGAATTATGTTAGGTGAACTATTTGACAATATATTTAACTGCGCTAGTGTAAATAGAATATATAGCTTAAAAAACTATGTAGCTTATTCAATTATGTAATTGATAAATCTATCATCCCTAAAGCCCTTAATACATCATCGTTTGAAAGTGCAAGAGAGAATTCCAAAATGAGTCAAACTTAACACTTGTAAGTCATTTGGTGAATATCTTTGCATGTTAATCTTGAGTGGGACCAAACTAGAGTTGGGCGTCATGTCTTTGAACATGCTTTTGCACAAAGTGGTGCTAAACCTCAATGCTTTTTGTATGCTTGTGGAATAGTGAATAACAAACAAGTTTTAAAATGTCCTAATTGCCATAGTAAAAGATTAGCCATTGTTTGTGGTACTCCCATTTCCACTAGAATACAATGCAAGCATATCACTTTGTAGACAATTCCACCTATTGTGCAATATTTTATCTTGGTAGAAGATTGAGTGATTGTGTTTTGTTTCTTACTTCCTCAAGCAATCAGTTGGATCCTAGAAAGAAAATAAATCCTTGGTGTGGAGTTCGTGTGATTGATGGATCTTGCATTGTTCAGATATGTTTAGCTAGTCAAGAACTAATTAGTCTTGTACTCAAGGCCATCCTTTATGATGTTGTAAACATACCTTAATTCTCACCTAGTTGTCTTCCAATGGCACAACTTTGGTTTAGACATGAATTGTGAAAGACAATTGACACCACTTCTGGATTGGTGTAAATCCAATGAATGAAACACGCAATCATTTGATAGTAGAGAATAGCATTTGTTTGAGGAGATGGATCAAATTGAGACAATGATAGTAGAGAATAACATTCATCTGAGGAGATGGATCAAACTGAGACAATTGTAGTCATGTCTCCATGCGTGTTGGCATGATCTTACAAATCTTCATTTGAAGCTTCTCATGCAAGTCTTAGCATATTTCATTGAAGACAAATATGTGATGTCTTTGTTTTCCATACCTCCAAACCAAGACTATAGTGCAAGAGCTTGAGATCAGTCATGTTGAATGATTTCTGTAAGTCCATTTTTTGGTGCATCAATCAATGCCTTTGAACTGTCTATGATGACCAAACTAATGACATTTATAATAAGAATCACAACCGTCCCTTATTTCACTCGAGGTAAACATTTACATCATGTGGAATCCAACAAAATCCATATTGGATAAAATGTTCATCTATTTTTATATACCAAGCTTTGGGAGCTTGCTTAAGGCTATAGATATATTTGATGAGTTTGCACACTTTTTGTTCTTCATGAGGTGTGATGGATCCATCTGGTTGAGCCATGTAGACTTCCCTGAGGTCTCTATGAGAAAAACACTTTTTATGTTCATTGGATGGACCTTCCACCCAAAATATGCAACCATAGCAAAGAGCATTCTAATAGTCTTTATCTTTCTTATGGGAGCTAGAGTATCATCATACTCAATGCCTTCCTTTTGGGCAGAGCTCTTTGCCACAAGTCTCACCTTAACTTGTCCATGCTACCAGTTGCCTTGTACTTAGTCTTGAAAGCCCACTTACAACTTATGGACTTCGTTCCTAATGGAATACCAATGAGTCATCAAGTGTCATTCTTCATCAATGCTTACTCTACACCCACAATAGTTGTCTTCATGAGGGCTAAGTTCACCTCACCATGAGCCTTGCTATTTCTCGGCCTCAGAGTTGATGTGTATAGGACTCCATCTATTTGTGCATCATGTACGGTGTTGGTATAGCACTTAGGCATCTGTTGCATATTACTTCTTGATTATGGCGCCAAAGGACCTAGTTGACTAACATTATCATCATCACTGCCCTCATCATTAGAAGGGATCACCGAAGTGACTCTTGAAATAGTTGAGTGTATGTTGGACTCACCTTTCTCATCAAACACTATATTGCTATTGCTGCACAACTTCCTAGTGGTGTGATCTATGGGTCAGTAGGATTTTGGTACGTCACTATATCCAAGAAAGATACACTTCAAGGTTTATCATCCAACTTCTTTTGCTTCTCCTTTGGAATTTACGTGTACAACCAAAATCATTAAGATAGAAAATAGAATGCTTATTTTCTATTTGTGCTTCCTTCAAAGTAATGCCATTGGGAGCTTTGGAGTTCAACAAGTAAATCACTACACAAACGTCTACCCAATATGTGTTCCAAGTGGGAATCCTTCAATACTCTGCACCATAGTTGCACTACTTGCTAAAAGCTTGACGAGTTTTGAACAAAACGCGAATTTTTCTTGGCGGTAAGCAAACTTGTTATTAACTCGCCTGAGTTTTTGTGAAAAGCTCACTGAGGTTTTGGCGAGTTTTTGCCAAAAACTCGGCAATAGAAGAATATAATGCCTAGGATGCAAAAAAACTCATTCTAATTTTATTTTGACTGATTTCTTTTGCTCCTCCAATGAAAAAACACCCTCCCAAGCTTCAACGAGGTCATTTGCAGCAATTTTTGTGCGAAGGAGTGAAGATTTGTTGTTCATCCAATTGTAAGTGCAATTGGAGCTTGTTCGAAGCCATCCACATGAAGAAGAAGAATAAGTTAGCTAAGAAATACCTCAATGCCCTTGTCTTTAGGCAATATAATCTTTGGTTGCGCACAAGAAGGTAGAGGTAATATTAGGTGTTCCAATTGACTGGATGATATAGGTCCTTACTATGATTTGGATGATGAGGAGTCATTGCCAGTGCCAGCAACATCTGCATCCAGGATGGAGGTTGAGCCACAACCTGTCATGTTGAGCGAGGAGGCATGACCACAACGGACTCCTAGGACTAGACTCTCTAGTTCTACATCTCCCCTAGTTTTTACTAGAGCTGGGAAGATGAAGAAAAATGTTTTGATGTTATATTTACTTTTAGTTTTGCAAAAACAATTTGCTATTTTTATTTTTTCTTCAGACTGTCAGGCTACCAGCCATCAACATTCCACATGAGGATGCCGTCTTTTACCCAATTTGCATTTAAATCAATTAAATATACCCAGACTCGGCTTGTTTTTTTTATGTACTCATATATTGACTAATTGGGTCCATCTATCATTGAATTTTACAAAAAAAATCATTTCTAATTAAATTTAAGTAAATTTTTGAGTTGTCGAGTTTTCATTGAGTTTTTGCTGAGTTTTTTGTTTCCGCCTCAGTGAGTTTTTGTTTTTGGCGAGTTTTAACTATGTTCTACTCTTCATTTCCATGATGGTATAGTCTAGTCTCTCAGCACAATCGTTATGTTGAGGCATGTTAGCAACATTCTGTTGGTGACAAATGCCAATTTCCCTCAGGAATGAAGAGAACACATGGATTGTGTACATCCCTTCTTTATTTGAGTGATGCCCATGAATGTGAACCAAATTGTCGTTCCACAAGAGATTTTTGCCAAGTATGATCTCCTTTACCTCCCCATATGAGAGCATTTACAACACCCAAACACTATAGATGAAAGCCCTGATAAACAAGAAGATCAAACTCAAAAAACATTCCAAAACTAGGAACAATCTCAACCATCTCCTAACCCAAATGCACAAGGAGATAAATATGCCGAGTAGACCAACAGTGGGGAGTGAGAATGCTCCTCCAGGATACACCAAGTCACAATGACTCTTCTCTAAGAACAATCTCCGCTAGGTCCACAATGAACTCGCGTCCATCCACAGGTGTAGGCTCTTCGGTCTTCTTGCTGAAACTTCTAAAGAGAAACTGTCTCAACAAATGTTCTCTAAACACAAGAGAACTGTAGCCTCACCCAAGCCTCTTAGTTTTCAAGAGCACCTCCATGGTCAATCCACCAATGTATTCGATACCAAGAGCACTAACAAGACCAATTGTCAAAACTCCCACTACACGTCTGTATTACCCGGGAACACAACATGACAACTTGATCTCCTCAAATTAAAACCTCATGCTCTAAAGAGCATAACTTGTCAAGAGAACCTGTATCATGCCAACACTCTAATCTAGAATCAAGAGCCCATCATGGCAAAACAAAAAACATCTCCAATCACATGGAGGGAACCATCTCATGACAACAAAATTCTTGCTACCAAATCAGAACTCCCACTGCAGTGTGACATCAAACTAATCATGGTATCAAAAAACAAAATCTGAAAAATGATACCCAACATCACACTGAACAGTTATAACTCGTACCTGAACATAATCTGGAGAAGTAGGGCCAAAATCAAATATCACTATTATCAATATTGCTGTCAGTAAAACTTGTACTAGAATAAAAAACAAGACAAGTCCCCTCCCCAAAAAAAACTGCCTCTGTCTGTGCCCATCATCAAAATCAGGAAAACACCATATTAACTTCATAGATGCCGCTCCCAGAATTTTCACCCTGAGATTCTCATAGTTATGAGATGCTGCCTCAACACTAAGAGAATGAATAAAATTTATGTCTTTAGCTTCTGACAAAAGCTCCTGGGAAGTTTCATTTACAAACAGCAAATCCAACTGAGACCCATTGGTTTCGAAACCTCTCCCTGCACCACTAGGTTGCCCATTAATTCTGATGGCCATCTCCACAAAAGGAGTGTGTGTGCCTGCAACGAGATTGATGATAGGGTCTTCACATCTGGCGAATGCCAAAACAAAGAATTTCCAAATCATAGGAGCCCTCTCTACTCCGCCTCTCCACGACCTTCCATCTTCCATGCGTGCCCATTCATACTTGCACCACAATTGTATCCTTGCTCAAAGAGCACTCCCCGCGCCCTACCTTTCCCGCGCTCAGGTTGTAAGCCTTTGCATCCTCACCCTCGTGATGAAACACAAATACAATTAAAGTGTAAATAAAATTAGGATGTTCGGTCTGGCAATAGATGGGGTGGCTGGACAAGAAGGTGAAGCTCCTCCACCGACAAAAAAAACCCTCTGCACAGGCTGCGTCCTCCACTTGGCTGTCCTGCGCAGTGGTGTGAACACAAACCAACATTCTGTCCCCATCCTTCATTACATACGGATCCAAGAGGTGAGAATCAAGAGATGACTTGAAGTATGTAATGTCCAAAGTATAACACTGCTTGCAGTAGACACCAAAATCTTCGATTTTGTTTAAAGGAATTGTTTGATATTCAGAGACTGGTTCATCCACAACTATCTCCTTACGCCACTAGAACCTCCAACTCTAGTAACCAAAATCCCTCACAATACCTCACATATTTATCTTTCATATTCAAGCCGCATGTTTTCTTCAGCATCGGTCTTGTCCAGATACATCAAAATCTTAATCAGCCCAACTAGAAGCATCCATCCTTTAGCATAAAAGTATGGGACAAAATTGCTTACACCACTCAGAGGCGTTTGGTGTTACAGTCTCAGTTGCCACTCATACTTTTGGAGCAGCCATTCGTATTCAAGTTACGACTTCTCAACAACCCCTCCCTCTCGAACTCCATTTTCAATAAAATTTGTTTTGATCGGAACAGCATGAAATGCCTCTTCCTCTGCCTTGCATTACGTTGCACCACTCTGCTCTCCTTGGTCTTTCCTAGGCTCTGATACCAATTGTAAAATAAACAGACAAATTGGAAACCACAAATAGAGACAAGATTTAACGTGGTTCGCCAATTTGGCTACATCCACCAGAGACCGGAGTAAATCTTATTATTATTACAGCTTGATTACATAAGGATTTCTCCTCAGATTTATACAATACTCTTCAAGAGAAGACGAAGAGTCAAACAGGGGAATATGAAATGAAAAGTCATGGAAGAAGAAATGAACAGTTGGACTTCACATCCAACACTTTATGCATTCTAAAGGCATAATCCCTGGTCTTCAAGCAATATACACACATTTTCCTTTTGTGATCATCAACAAAGAGTTGAAAGTATTTGAACCTGCTAATTCTAGGAGTCGTGTATCTTGGTCAGGATACAACATTTTCTATAAAAAAATTCAAGTTTGCACATGGTTAGCATAAAAGTACACTTGAACAAGCACAAGATGATATTTACCTAGGACCACATACATTTCCATCAATATTAAGGAATTTAAATATTGATTGATGTCACTTACATTGCGAGGAAGCTAATGTTTTCACTGGTTTTGTCACGTGGCAATTATTGTAGGCATAATAATCAACATACTAAGGGCTATATTTTGCGATAAACAAATAATTGTGAATGAAACACGACGCTTAGTTTGGACTGTGTGGTTTCCAACAATATGTTTAAAAAGTATCTATAGTTCCCAGAAAATTTGGACATTTGAACTACCCTACAGTAAAAATGATAATAGGCTACAAATTATACATGTAGCGTTCCAAGAATTAAAATATACATGGTCAAAGGTGAAATTATGTATTTAATATGCATTAAATCATCCTCAAAATTGGACTATGATGAATAAATCACCACTGTGAGCATAGAGAAACTACCTGATCTGTTGCCGCTGGAATGACACCATTAATTAGACTGCAGTTCATTTTTTAACATATTTAATTATATTTGGACATATACTTTTTGAGCTGCATGCTTTGCTGTTTGATAATTTGCTGCACTGAACAATCACCTCTTATAGTGAAGAGGACTAATGGTTTGGTTCCTTACAGTATTTTTTGTCATTCATCTGCTCCAAGGACTTAAATGTTTTTTAACATATTTAATTATATTTGGGTCAGCACGCTTGTTTTGCTGCTGAATTTAATAAATAATATATAAGTATATTTGGAAACGTTGTTATCACTTCACACTCAAGGTAGTTTGGCTTCAACATATCACTAGCTTTATATCGTTATACACATTTTCTGCACAATTTGTTTTAAGTCTAAATACTTTGTCAATAATTTCTTTATAAATTCTAACACTGTTCTGATCATGATTCTGGTTCTATGTGCAGCGTTGGGTCTTTGTTGGGCTGTGTTGCAGAAATCCTACAACTTGATGTAACAGATGTAAAGATGGATTTTTTCAGCTCTCGTTGAGAGCACAGAGAACGTAGGATACCTGACTAGAAAATTTTGAAAATTTACTTCTACTCATTCAATTCAATCTTGATACTCACAACTAATTCATTTATTTTGGCATTGACAAATTGAATCTTACATGAAAATCTAATTGGAGGGAAGTATTCACACAAATTTTGAAGTAAAATTCCAATGATGAGCTATGTTTAGCCTGGAGGACATTAAATTTTTTATCTATCTATCTATGACCCATTTACTGTTTGGAGTAGTGTTTTCCAAACATTTCAACTAATTGGATGACAAATTCCTATATTATTGTATCTTAGATAAATAAAATAAATAAATTCATGTTTTGATTCACTTGAAGTAAAGACTATTAATTTTTTTTTCCCAAAAGCAATGAGAAAATGTGAACACTTATTTGACTTTAAATTAAATATATATTAACAAGTGGTGGAATTAAACTATATAATTTGTTGCTAGAATTGGTAATGCTTGTTTAGAATAAGATTTTTTTAATATTTGATTAATTCAAAAGTTTAGAGAAGGCTATATTTCCTGATTACATATAAAATGTGTAACTACATATAAAATAACATGCATAGTTAATCATTCAATTTCTTTATTCTAAAGTGTTTTAAAAAGTAAATGTGCACCACACCCTGCATTTGACAAGAATCTCTCTATTCCCATCAATGTGCTCAATCCACTCTTTAAGTAATCAATTCCACCCAAAGGTGAAAGTCCAATAGATCACTGCATCATTACCACACTCAACTTACACTTTTCTTCCATGACGACAATTTTTCATCATTAGGATAAAACTTCTATACCATTACAATAATAATTGTTTATAATAATCACATGTTATTTTAACAAAAACATAACTCATGCATATATAAAAGTTGAACATCACAACCTATATAATTATGTTGTTCTTTAGCATTTTTCAAGTGATATTTGTTCCTATTCTTCTCTCAAACTAATTTACAATGAGCTATATAATAAGCTTGTAATAATGGGCTAGTCATTGAAAATAGGGAACTATTGTATATCAACAAGCATATTTATGTTTTCAAACCATGAGCATTGTTGTTATTCATAATGTCCCCTTTTAAGGCATCAATTTTTTTCTAGAGGTTAGCAAATGACTTTCGTCCTTATAGGCTAACATGTTGATTAGGGGACTCTTTTGAGGATGTTCTATGACTCTTGCCTTTCAAAGATCATTTAGGAAATTTTGCTTCACATTTACTATTTTTAGTGTCACTTGGATGTTTTGCTCATATTTACTCTTTATAGTAAGTCACCAGGGTGGTCAATTGGCAACATATCTATGTTTGAAAAGTGGATGGATTATTCCCATGAGTTGATATTGGTAATTATCAAGAATTTAATGATTTAAATTAAATTATTAAAGTTAAAATGAATTTTAGTTTTAATAATATTAATTATATTAAATGACTATGATATGAGGACATAAAAGGAGTTAAAGTGATTTTAAGTTGTTTTCATAAAGTGACTTTATTTTGGTGTGTAAGGAGTTATAAGATTTTAAATAGTTTTATAAAGTGTTTTATGTTGAGAGATATAAGGTGAATATATAATTAATTCATAAAGTAACTTCAAGTTAATTAAAATTATATAAGGGATGACTTTATTATTATTCCCAATTGCAAGTAAATATGAATATTAAAAATAGAAATTTAAATAGGGTTTTCGAAAAATTCATTAGAGGATTATAAAAGGAGATTTGAGGAAGTCATTTGATATACTTGACTTATTTTATTTCTCTTTGAGAAGCTCGAGAGCTTTGGCTTTCATTCATAGAAAATCTAAGGACAAAAGCCCTTGGAGTTTCTTGTTGGTTTGGATGGAAACCCAAATCTATCTTTGGTGTGGATTCATTTAGAATTCACCATTGTGCTTCATTGTCAAATTGTTGGAGGCTTTAATTGGAAATCTCTTTGGAAGGTTTAAAGCTTGGACTTCTAGGGTTTGGAGGCAAATGCTCAGTTTTGGAAGACAAGAAGTTTTGAAAAGGGAAAAGCAAAGAAAAGCCCCTTGTGAATTATGAATGAAGCAAAGCCTGAGAGAGAGAGAGAGAGAGAGAGAGAGAGAGAGAGAGAGAGAGAGAGAGATGCTAATNGGGAGAGAGAGAGAGAGAGAGAGAGAGAGAGAGAGAGAGAGAGAGAGAGAGATGCTAATTTATAATAACATAATGTTGGAATGAGAGAGAGAGAGAGGAGCATCTCTTAACTAGAGATGAGGAGAGAAGTTACAAAGTAACTCACAAATCTATGAATGCCACCATTCATAATAGGTGTGTGCAAAGTGGCAACATCTTCTTAAGGAGGATAAACTATTTTCCTTAATACAAAAATTACAAAGAAATGACATGTCCTCCTACTCGTACAAGAGGACAAAATACATGTACGATACCTTGGTTTATCCTAATTTAAATAAATCCAACCAAAGAAAGATTAAATATTCTAACACCCCCTTAAGCTTTACTTGGGGAGTTTACATCAATGGGTATAACCCCAAATTTTTACAATGAAATTGAAGCTTCTATTTAAAAAGAGGCTTTGTCAAAATATCAACAACTTGATCTTCCCCCTTGCAATAGATGAGGGACACTTGCTTGTTTTCAACTTGTTCTCTAATGAAGTGATGTTGCAGACCAATATCCTTTGTCCTTGCATGAAAAATAGGATTCTTTGTCAAGGCAATGGCACTTTGGTGTTCACAATACAAGGGTGTAGGCTCTTGTTGAGATAGACCCAAATCTTTAAGTAATCTTCTAACCCATAAAACTTATTTAGAAGCATTAGTACGTCCTTTATATTCAGTAGAACATAGAGAAATAGGATGTTCCTTTTTTACTTTTCCAATAAATGGCACCTGAGCTAACAAAGAAACAATATCCACAAGTAGATTGCCCATCATTGGGATCTCCTCCTATATCCGAATCAGTAAATCCTTTTAAAGTAAAATCAAAATTTGTATCATAAATAAACCAACATCAATAGTGTCTTTAATATACCTTAAAATTCTTTTTGCAACTTAAAAATGAGTTTGTTGAGGTTTAGACATAAATCTAGAAACTAAACCTACACTATAAGAAATATCAGGTCTAGTAAGAGTTAGATAATTTAAACTTCCAACTAGTTGTCTATACAAAGTAGCATCAACTAAAGGAGTTTTCATATCAAGCATTAACTTAGTTCCTAATTCACTTCCTACTTCACATGGAATGGAAACATGAACAACATCATTCATCTTAATTTTTTCTAAAAGATCATGAGCATATTTACTTTGAGATAGAAAAATACCCTTGGGCGTTTGCCAAATTTGCATTCCTAAGAAATAATGTAAAATCTCTAAATTAGTCATTTGAATTTTTTTTAAGTTGAAACTTAATATCAGAAATTAAAGAATTTGAACTTGAAGTAAGAATCAAATCATCTACATATAAAATGATAATAACAATGTCATCTTCACGATGTTTAATGTATAGATTGGGATCATTTTTACTTCTAACAAAACCTTGAGAAATAAAGAAAGCATTGATTTTGGAATACCATTCTCTAGGTGATTGTTTTAAACCATAGATAGATTTCTTTAATTTGCAAACTAAATGTTCATTACCTTCTTTAATAAAACCAAGAGGTTGAGCCATATAATTTTCTCATATAAGTCACCATTTAGAAAAAACACTTTTAACATCCATTTGGTGAATAGGCCAATTCATTTTAGAAGCTAAAGCAAGAACAAGTTTATTAGTAGGCATTTAGCAACAAGAACAAATGTCTCAGTATAATCTAAACTTTCAATTTGAGAAAAATCTCTAGCAACTAGTCTAGCTTTAAACTTACTAATTTCATTGTTGGCATTTAATTTTATTTTGTATAACCATTTGCATGAAGCCAAATTCTTACCACGAGGTAAACTAACTAAATCCCAAGTGTTATTAGAAATCAAAGTATCATATTCTTCATTCATAGTTTTTTGCCAATGATGTTGCATGTTAGTTTGTTCAAATGATTTAGGATCAATAGTATTCATAATAGAAGACAACATAGTATAATTGCAATAATTAACTCTCCTAGGTTTAAGTTCACCCATTCTAGTTATGTAATCATCACTTTCATAAAATAAAATTTTAAACGAAATAGGTTGTCTCTTAGAAGTAATAGACTCGTCACTAGAAGAAGTATCATGAGGTTTAGAGTTAGTATTATCATCATCACTATTACTAGAAAAAATAGAAATAGATGCATTGGGAGTAGGGTTTAGAGTAGGAGGTTGGTCCTCCACAACCACAACTTTACTTCCACTAAATTCAACATCTTGCACATGAGAACAATCATGTACTCCATTTTCTGCAATACAAACATCTCTTGCAACTCGAACTTTGTTAGTGGTAGGATTATAAACTCTAAATCCTTTAGTTTGTTCATCGTACCCAAAAAATATATAAGGAGAAGATTTAGCATCTAATTTGTGCTTCTTTTGTTTAGGTGTATGAACATAAGCAATTGAACCAAAATTTCTTAAATTTGCCAAATTGGGCTTCTTACCGGACCAAACTTCTTTAAGAGTTTTATCTTTTAAAGTTTTAGTAGGAGTCCTATTAATGAGATATGTAGCACAAGCCATAACTTCAGCCCAAAACTTATAATCCATATTTTTAAAATGCAACAAACATCTAGCCATTTCAATAATAGTTCTATGCTTCCTTTCCACCACACCATTTTGTCGTGGTGTTTAAGGAATGGTAAGCTCATGTTTTATACCAAAAGATTTCAAGTGAATGAAAATCATTATTAACATATTCCTTTCCATTGTCAATTCTAAGAATTTTAATCTTAAAACTAGATTGTCTTTCAACAAACATATGAAATTCAGCAAATATATCAAAAATTTGATCTTTACTATGCAAGAAATAGATCCAAGTTCTTCTAGAAAAATCATCAACAAAAGTAAGTGCATACCTTGATCCTTGGATGGAGTTATTCCCCATGGGTCCCAAAAGGTCACTATGGATGAGGTGCAACTTATGATGTGCCCTCCAAGATTGACCATGTAGAAATGGTTCCCTATGCATCTTACCACTCATGCAACCAGTGCATATAATTTTGGAAGGAATAATATTAGGCAATCCATCAACCATATTTGTTTTTTGCATCAAAGAGATACAATTAGAATTTAAATGGCCAACCCTTTCATGTCATACATTAAAAGCAATATTAGCATGCAATGAGTACCTTGAAATGGCAAACTCATAAAATTTAAATAAGTTATCATGATCTATTTTGGCATTAGCAACAACTTGGTTAGATTTAGGATCAATAACATACCACACGCCCTTATGAAATTCAACCTTATAATCTTGACATAATTGAGTAACTGAAAGAAGATTGGATTTCAATTCAAGAACATAAAGAACATCATGCAATTTTCCTTTAGGAAGTGTAACATCACCAAAACCTTCAACTTTGCAACTATGATTATTAGATAATTGAATTGGTATGTTGAAGTATCAGGATGCAAGGAATCAAAAACTTCTCTATGAGATGTAACATGTTGAGATGCACCACTATCAATAATCCATTCTAAAGGGTTAGAAACATTATAACTAACTGTAAATGCATGACGGGATTGATTACCAGTATTCTTCTTATAATGAGACTTTTGATTATGATGATGATTATTATCATTATTGTAATGATTATTATTATTTTATGATAGGGCCTAGAATTAAATTTATTATTGGAATAACTATGATGATTATGATTACTATGATTATTATTTGATCTAAACTGATTTTTATTTTGATTTTTAGACATAAATGCATGTTCATTAGATTTAAGAGTACCAAATTGAATCAACTTTGCTTCATCTCGACGCAATAAAATTTGAAAAATAATATAAGTTAATTGAGTAGCTAAACTAGGAATAGCAAGTTGAGAATGCACATTAGTAATAAATTGTTGAAATTGCCTAGGATGACATTTCTTTAAAATAATATGAATAAAATGAATATAAGATAAAGTGACTCCTAAACCATTTAACTTAATTTTAATGGAATCAAACTTTAACAAAAAATCATCCATAGATATAAAATCAATATACTTGAGATCCTCCAATTGATCTTGCAGTTGAATCTTTCTTGATTCATTAGGGCTATCATAGGTGTTTTTAAAAAAATCTCTTGTTACATATGATGTAGTACAGTTAGCAATCAAAACATTTAATTCATAACTCAAAGAAATTCTAATTAGGCCAAGTGCTTCCTCATTTTTAACATTCCAAGAGTCTATGTCATTTTGAGGAGCAGTGGTGAATGGAACATAAGTAGCATTAGTAGCAACATCTAACATATATTTAAAATGAAAAAAATGAAGGAAATATTCTAAGAATGATAATTAGTATTGTTTAATTTAATCTCAGGAATACGAGTATACATAATTGGACAATAACTTTAAAATAATAAAGATACATTTTATGAGTAAAAAATAACGACTTGAAAATATTGATTAAGGAATGTCAAAAAATGAAAAAAATAAATAAATTAATGTAATGTTAATAAAGGTTAAATGTTTAAATAAACGTTTTAAAAAAGTTTAACTTTTTGTTAAAATGAAAGACAATTGAATTTTAAACTACTAAAAGGGTTAACACTCTTATTGTAAAACTTTTGAAATGTTATTAAAAAAAATGTATTAAAATTATAGAAAAGATATATATATATATATATATA
>MU226779.1:1788148-1802254 GCA_018584345.1 Thuja plicata | reverse complement strand
TATATATATATATATATATATATAGGAACAAGCTATTAAAGTATTTAAAAACAATATGATTAACTATGTAAAACAATGTAATTGAACTATATTTAAAAATAAGTTATTCAAACTATCAAAAAAAGAGTCGAACTTATTACAAAACCGTTCAAACTATTTATGAATGAGTGCATGTGAAAACTAAAAGAAATGAAATGATTGGTTGGTGTTGCGTGGGATTTACTCAGCACAATTAATTGATCCAGAAGTTGCGTTATGGCAGAGAAACGTTAGACAAACGGTTGGGAGGGCATAACGAAATCAACATCCAAAATGCAGACTTAAATCAAATTGAAAAACACTACTAAGACTGAGAATAACCAAAACATGAAGCCTTGCTGGGAGTGGTTGACAACGAAGGGATGTAAAAACAAGAGATGGAACATTTTGATGGAGTATGAAGTTGCTAGAAAGAAGGTTGCAACAACGTTTGGAGTCGTCTCTTAGAAACGTTTGGAGAGTTAGAGCTTCTAGATGTTGCGAATACAACCTTGATTAAATAATGACCAATAAGAAACAATTGCTAATGGAGGTTAAGATAAATCAAATTAAATCAAACTTGTTGGTAACGTGAGGAGACAAGACTAAATGTTTGGGAGAAACAGAGCTGGCAGCGAAAGAGAGATATATCGGATATCAGAGATATATTTTTGACTTCTGAAAAAGAAGTCAAAGATATAATAGATATCACAGAGTTACATAGATTTTGATTATAATCCTTCAAATCAAACACAATATTATCCTACAGATGAAACATTAAATACTCATTAGTATTAAACCTGCAATAAAAAAAACTATGAGAGATCAGAGAGAAAAATATATATAGCCTTGCGTTTGCACGATTGAGGTTAAGTTTTTTTTTGAAAAAAATAAAAAAAAAGAAGCAAACTCTTTGGTGGCACGCCTTCCAAAGAGGGTCAGTAAACAAAAAATAGATATTAGAAAATCTCGCAAGCACAAATGAGTTAAGAAATGACTTCAAGATTCTCTCTCTTCAAGAATATCTCCAAAACAAGGTGTGATCCACCAAATGGTAACTTTCAACAACTTTCACTCAACCAAGGATTAGTAACCTATGCTCTGATACCATGGAAGGAAAAAATCAAGAGCAAAGAAATGAACAAGAATCCAAGAGAGCTAATTGTAGAGAAGATTGTTACCATGAGAAATACATAAACTTGGAGCAATCACCAAAAGAGCCAAGACAAGGAAACAAGAAGTTTTGAAAGGGGAAAAGAAAAGAAAAACCCCCTGTGAATTATGAGAGAGAGAGAGAGACTCATTTACAATAACAACATAATGTTGGAATGAGAGAGAGAGGAACATATCCTAAATAGAGATGAGGAGAGGAGTTATAAAGTAACTCACAAATCTATGAATGCCACCATTCATAATAGGTGTGTGCAAAGTGGCAACATCCTCTTAAGGAGGATAAACTATTTTCCTTAATAAAGGAAACACAAATAAATGGCATGTCCTCCTACTTGTACTAGAGGACAAAATACATGTAGGATACCTTGGTTTATCCTAATTTAAATAAATAAAACAAAGAAAAGATTAAATATTCTAACAGGTTTTATGTGATTGTTGGCATCTACCATCATTCAGAATTATATTTTAGACCTAGCTAAATTTATATCAGACTTCAATTCATAAGGGCTTCGATTTTTTTGTGCAAAAGCTTGATTTAATTCCATTGCTAAGTTGTACAAAGTGTATGGATTCTTATCTTGGAGAGTTAGAGTTGACCTTTGGAGGTGATTTAAGGAGCTATTTTAGACATTTGGGACAACCTCATCCTTGTTCAGGTCTTTCATAAAAATCTAATTTATATTTACATTTGTAATCGTCATTTATACCTTGTTGATTGAAATTTTATTTGGCATAACATTGAAGGCAACATTATATTGAAACTCGTTGAATTCAACAAGAAAAACTTGCTAAGAACTATATCAGACTTCTTATTTTAATTCCAATCCATATATTTTTGTGACAATTAGAAAAAAAGGGCAGAATAAGGGTGGGACACTATAGTAGTATCAGAGTAGAGTTCTTTTGTCATCGTGTTGTGAGATTTAATAAACTTTGGAGGTACAATAATGGGTTTTAACAGTGTCGAAGATCATATCAAGATGAGTTATGAACATGAAGCTATCCTACTCTTTGACGAACACAAAAACATGTCTGAGGGGTTTAAAAAATAAGTATTTTTTGACGATTTCTTAATGTTGGTTGTAACCTTGAGGCCTACTAAATGAGCATGGTGAATTAAGATCAGAATAATAATGAAATAAAAATCAAAATTTACCCTTGAATAAGGGTTAGTGAAGGAAGAAGCACTTATTTGTGACTTGTAACCTATAGGTGATCTTGGAAAAGATAAAAGTCAGTCAATATGCACAAGAGATTGGACTCTAAGCTCTAAATAAAATAAAGCCACAAGTTCACTTTAGCCCTATGAGGACAAGGACATAGGAGAGTCACCTACTGAAGCTATAGATGAAGTGTACATGAAGCTTGAAGGAGATTTTGTCAACGGGGTTACCAAATCAGAAAATCAATCATCTATTGTGGTTACATCCGAGAAGCAATCTTCCCTTGAAATTACAATTTTTAATCATGGGAAAGATATTATTTCTGGTAATGTTTGTAGAAGTTTCTTTGTAGGAATATTGGAGGCAGAGCTATCCTACGAGGTTGACCACACTAGTGCATATTATGAGCATATTAATAGCATATATGAATATGTACTCCAATTAGCCAATGATGATGACTCCACATCTTATGTGAGCATGGATACTTATGTTTGTTCGAGTGAGATGGTCCCTATATATGGTGTGGGTCCTACTTGAGATGCATCTACTTTTAACCATAGTGTTGTTCCAATTTAATCTACCCAGTTGGGCATGAGAGGTGGCATTAATAGCATTGTTGATGTTGATATTAAACTTGAAAAAAATTCTGATTTAGTGTTGCATGATGCTAATCATAAATTAAAATTTTTTATATAGGGTTGATAGGTCTTGGGAGTCCTATCATTAGGTGGGACTATTGAAGGTAAATGAATAGAAAATTATTGCAACTATTAAACATTTTTATGACACCCACAATCTTATGGAAAAATGTTGTTGGTCTTCATGGATACATATGGACCTTGGTGGAGAACTTTCCATTTTAGATTCATAGGGACTTAGAGAAGCATTAGTGGTAGTGAATACAAATTACTGACAACTATTTTCTGATAGATATCACCTTTTCATGGTTGGTGGGATATATTTCAATGTGCTAAAAGGGAAAGAAGAGGAGGTAGATAAGTTTACTGATGAGCTTAAGGTTACCCATGGTTCTTTTAAGAGAAATCAGATGGCCCTTCAAAATTTATAAATTCAGATTTATGAGCTTTGTGAAGAATTGAGCTTCACTCAAGCATCGTCATCCACAGCCTTTTGTATAAAAGTACAGCCTTTTGTGGCTGTATAAAAATACAGCCTTTTGTGGCTTTCATGACACTTGAGGATGAGAGTGGTACTCATGGTTTGAGGGGAAAACTAATTATGATGGTCAAGCACAAAGAGATTTTGGATTTGCATGGGCTTGAGTACATGTATGATTATGTAATTACTAAATATACATATATCTTGCATCATGGAGATTGTGAGTCACCTTTGAGGGAGATTTGATTGAGCACACACCTAGTGGATATAGATACAAAATAATTAAATAAGCACACATAGTGGACCAACCACTAGTGTTATACCTACACATGCAGAGGGAGACACACATGATTCAATATTTTTTGAGCCTTAGTCATTTGTGAATGGTTTGAGGGGTTATCTAGTCCAAAGGATCACATGGTAAAGCTTACTTTTATTGGACCATCCTATGAATGGGTGTATGGATGGTGGAATTGTTGAATTGGAAGTGTTTGAGCATGTGGACAATCTTGGAGAGTCCATTAATACATTATTCCCTCATTATGTATTATTAGAGTGTGGAGATGATTCATTTTCAAGTGATGAGGTATGCATAAAGACAAGCATTCAACCCTAATTTATTAGGTTGTGGTCCACACATTGGTATTTGACAGTTGTTTTTTCTGTTGATCGCGGCGATTTCATATTTTCTTTTGAGACCAAATTTGATTGGGCAAGTTATAGAGGTTTGTATCTATCCCTCCATTTTTTGTTGGTGTAATAACGTGATGTCTTGGGATCCATGGATTCACATGATAGATAGAGCGCTTCCCATGTTGTTGCAAATTGATGACAACTTTTTCAGAGTGGCACAATGGATTGGTGGAGCCATATCTCTGAAAGTGATCTGAGATCTTGGGATACAAATTGACATACATGTGCATTTAGCAATGGTTCAGTATGCAAATGCAAATTTCTTGAGAAGGGTGGACTTTAATGTCCCCTTTTAAGACATTGGTTGTTTCTAGAGGTTATCCTATGACTTTGGTCCCCATAGACTAACATGGTGATTAGGGGACCCTTCTGAGGGTGTTCTATGACTCTTCAATTGATCTTTTGGTGCTTATTTCAGTATTCGTCAACTTAGTGTCCTATTTTATTTGTGGTGTGTCTTCCAGAGACCATTCAGGACACTTTGATTCACACTATGTTTAGTAAGTCACTTGGATATTTTGCTCATACTTACTATTTATAGTAAGTCATTGGGACAATCAGTTGGCATCATATCTATATCTAGAAAGTAGACGGATTATTCTGATGAGTTGAATTAATAATCATCAAAGGTTTAAGGGTTCAAGTTGTATTATTAAAATTAAATCAATTTTAACTTTAATAATATTAATTATATGAAATGACTTTATAATACAGTGACATAAAGGGGGTTAAAGTGATTTTAAGTCATTTCATAAAGTGACTTTATTTTGGCGCCTAGGGAGTTATAAGGTTTTAAATAATTAAATAAAGTGTTTTTTTGGAGATAGGCACTAATATTGGGAGATATAAGGTGAATATATAATTAATGCATAAAATGACTTTATGTTAATTAAAATTATATAAGGGGTCACTTTCTTATTATTCCTAATCACAAGTAAATATGAATATTAAAAGTAGAAATTTCAAATAGGGTTTTTGGAAACTTCATGAGATGATTATAAAAGGAAATTTGAGGAAGTTATTTGATATACTTGGATTATTACTCCCTACTCCTATATAGGCAGGGAACTAACATTTTTTATCGATCTCTTGACTATTAATTTGTGCAAGTGAAAGATATTTTTTGTACTTTCTCCTATAGTTTGTAATGTCTACATTTTATAAATAGCATACTGGATAATTGTTTTCTTTTTCCTAATCGGCTCGTATTTTTCCTGGTAATTTATTTGTTTGAATTTTTAATAATTAGGAGGAAAAGTGTCGACATGTGTTGTCTTCGTAATACATGTACAGTTGTACGTACATGACAATATATCATTTATGATGTAACATTTAATACTCCAACTGGTGTTGGGCCAAAGTTAATTTTGATGGGAATTTTTTAACTTGTATTGCTTGCATTCGTTTGAGCAAGGTTTGAGAAAGAGTGGAGAAAGAGCTGAGCAAGAGAAGAGGAAGGTTTTTGAGGTATGATGACTATTTTTATTGTTTTTTTAATTTCTTGGTTTAGCTCTGGTGTTAGCTTTGTTGTTCGAAGTGTTCACTATCATTGGTTCATTGTTAAAATGGTTTACGCTTTGTGGTGACTATTTTTATTGTTTTGTTTTGTTTCTTGGTTTATCTCTTGCATTGGTTGTTGTTAAAATTGTTCGTTGGCATTGCCTCATTGTTAAAATGGTTTACACTTTGTCGTTGGTTTAGTTGTGGCCACGCGAATATGATTATTTACCTTAATAATATTTTACTAGTGGGAAGAAAACTATGAAATAGTCTTGCCAGCAGTGAGCAAAAGCTTATGGATTTTAGGGCTTTCTTCAATTTGTTTTTAAATTTTGTGGGTTGTTGTTATTTTTTATTTAGCGATGTGGTTTGAGCAAAGTCTAAGAAAGAGTCGAGCAAGGGCTGAGTGAGGGCTTTGAGGTATCTTGACTATTTTTTTCTTTGTTTAGCTATGGTGTTCCTTATTGTACAACTATTTATATCATTTTTTAAAATGGGTTGCAATTTGTTGTTGGTTTAGTTGTTCATTTTCATTGCCTCAATATAAGAATGGGTTACAATTCATTGTTGGTTTAGATATGATCACCTATCTTAAAAGTCTTTTTGCACTGGGAAAAATACTGTGAATTTATTTCCGTGACAATGGCGAAAACAACATGAGTTTTAGATCTTAGTCTGATTGCAGAGATTTTTGGAGTTTGTTTTAAGTTTTGTGGGTTTTTGTTATTGTTTATGTAATAGTCTTGTTTGAGTTGGAATATGATCGTACACCCTTAAAATGTTCTTTTGGTGGGAAGAAAAATGTGATTTAGTCTTCCTCATAATGGCTAAAACCACATGGGTTTTAGATATTCATTCAATTGCAGGGCTTTATTGAATTTTTTTTGTATATTTGTGGCTTTTAATATTCTTTTGGTGTTTTTTAATTTTTATTATGAAAAATAAAGTAAAAAAAATTGTCGATAATGTTTGTTTTGCTTAATTTTTTTTGTTTAGTTGTACTGCAATGTAGAAGACAATATTTGGTTACTTCTATTTATAGGAAATTAGAGGAAGACAATTAGTTGTGCTCTGCAACAAGTGATTTGTCAAAAAAACTCTATTAAAATGGCTTAGAATCGGTGCTTCATTAAGGTATAGCCATGTAAATATGATATATTTTTAAAATCTTTTTATGGTAGCAAGAAAAAGTTTGAATTGGTCTTCTTATTATGTTTTTAATTTTTGGTGTTAAAACCACATGGGTTTTAAATGTGAGTCCAATTGCAAAGCAGTGCATAAATATTTGTGAACAAGAGGGAAATGTGGTCTAGATTTCAAATCAGGAAGGATCAAGTATTTGTTTTGATTATTAAAAGTAGAAAAACAAGGGTGTTGTCCCTTACAAAACCATATCCCAAAGGCATAAAAACAAAAGATAATTACAACAAGGTCAAGATAAGATCATTAAAAACATACTAGAAGCACAACTAGTAACCCACATCAAGTATGGGTACGCAACTCACCCACACACTAGGAGAAGGGTGAGATACTATACAATGATTCTTCCTTTGCCAATGAACAACCGTCCAAGTGATACTATCAGCAAGATCCCCAAACACAAGATGGTGAGACCTTCGAAGAGAGATAATGAATATCATCAACAGGATTAGAGTACTAACAATATTGAACCTCAACAAACACAAGTTGGAGCATATCAAGAGAAGTAGCAGTCAAAGAAGGGTTCATGTCGCTAGAGGGGATTGAATCATAAATAAGAGGTGGAGACAAAACCCTGGGATAGAGGATGTTGGAATAGAAGGAGCATCACCCAGGGAGAAGACATCATAAGCCTAAAGAGTGTCATCAAAGGAAGATTTGGTAACCAGGACAATCAAATGATCATCATTTGCATCCTTCCACCATGTGGTAGCACCCTTACGATGCAAAAGAGAAAAATCTATGGCTAGATGACTAGTAGAGAAGCACTGCCTACATCTGAAGGGGAGGACCTCAAAATATAACGATTGGATGCATGACATGTATTCGACCATGAGAACCACATCCACTAGAAGGGATGTGGAGATTTCAAGGTCAACCAGAATACAATAAAAAGTAGATCAACTCACTTTAACTGTAGCCTCATCTTCCTTTAAAAAATGACTAATAGAGTTATCTATGGCCTCGAGGCAATAATTCTCCCAAAAATGAAGGGGAAGATTTGGAAGATGAACCCACACTGGACGCATGTTGAGCGGTCCATTAAGAGGGTTAAAGGAGACTGCCCAAAGTTTGGCTTAGAGAGAGTGATTTCCTTACATCCCCAATTTTCTCAATATCAAATCACGTTTGTCCAAGTAAAAAATAAATAAAAAACCTTTCGCACAAGGAAAGAGCTCAATGTTACTAGAGAATAACGATCTCCAAGACTCTGTGACCTAGGGGTGTTGATCCGAAAAGGAGGGCCATAAACCAGAAAATCTACAAACCAACCCACATTGTTGGTAGAAATCCATATTTTCCACCACTTCCTGACCGCAAACCACGCCATGGGAGGTCTTGGCATATGAAATGGATGAGCTTTCACCTTCGAAGGAGAATATTTAGAAGACCAAGCATAGCTCTTTCCACCAACAATACAAATATAGGGAGGAACCCCGCCAACACCAACAAGAAGAGAACCATCCATAGCCAACCATGGGGATGAAGAGACTAGGACAACACCCTCTACTGCCTCAACACCCCCCGAAGCCATCCTAGCAGAAGTATTTGTTTTGTATATAATCACATTTTTATTTTGTGAATTAGGATGGAGATAAATAATTGAAGCTAGTAATCAAGTTACTCTGTTGTACGAAAGTATGTTTGCCAAGAGACCTTTTGGTTTTTCCAAATCACATAGTTTATCTATACTATAACATAGTATTGAGACTATAGATTGTGATCGTTACATTGTTAAAAAATTTTAGAAATAATTTCATTGCAATGATGATGAGCAGTTTCGATACTAAGTTATGGTAAAGTCAATGCAAAAAAATGGAGAAAACAAAAAATAGTCACCATATTCCAAAGTTTTTGTTCAGGCCCTGCTCAAATATAGGGTGATTTGCTTACTAGCTTCAAACATTTGTCTAGATATTAACTTCCAAAATAGAAATTGCTTCCATATAGAAAAAAAAAAACACTTAATCATTTGATATATATGCTAGAATATATTGTGCTAAAAGCATGGCATGTGTTACAACAACTAGCTTTATAATTTCATATTGTGAGAATGAAAAATATAAACAATAATTCATGCTAAAGCTAAAAGAAGAACTAATATCAGGCCATTTGAATAATGAAGTAATGAAAATGAATAGTTTTTACAATAATCCATACTAGAGTTAAGTGATTGGGGTGGGTTTTAGTTTCATTAAAGTGCACCATGCATGAATTAGATTAGACAAGATTAACATAAAATAATAGAGAAATTATGACGTAATCAGAAACCAAAAACATTATACATAATTATTTTTAACAAGAACATGGATCATGAAATAAATTTGATCTCAAGTTAAAGAGTCTCATAACATGATTGAAAAAATAGACAAGAAGAATATTTCAAATAAATAAACTAGAAAAAAAAGGTAGACAAAATTTTGCAATTATTTCCTATAGCAGAAGTAGTGCAAATGATACAAATTGTTATGATTTGTGCAATGTAAGTTTCCAACATATGCATCGAATAAAGGCTAATTATTTTGCATGAGAAGAAAACAAAAAATGCACTAAATCTGCAAATTATTTCTATAGAGAAGATAATGTGGCATATTATAGTTAAAATTGAGTAAAATATTAAGCAAGGGTCAATTTGGCATTGATCTCATATCTAAACAAATGGATTTTTTTTAACTAATTGAATCTACAATATCATTTTGATAATAGGGAGAGAATAAACACAATTAAGGATTTTTTAAGTAATTGGATCTACAATATCATTTTAACAAATAAAGGGAAAATGAGTGAAAATGTAAAGCATAACCTACCATGTTTTCAAATTGCAAAATCTAGGGTAGAGCTTAAAATATTCATCAAATGCAACAGAAATGTTCAAGATGTGAGATAACCAAGGGCAAAGATATGACTGGAATTTTGTGACAAAAATGGCTGAAAACAAAGTCTGTATAGAAGGGAAAACGTCATCAGTAAAATGACATCTATAGCAAAGTGAGAGTAGGGATTAAAAAATGAGAGTGAAATAGTAGGACAAATGGGGATGAGTTTCTGTACAGTGTGGAAAGGAAAATCAATTATTATTAGTCCCTGCCCCTATATAGGAAAAACACTAATGTTTTTGGTTGAGCTCTTGCCTATTAATTTGTGCAAGTTAAAGATAAAATTTTTGCTTTTTCATATTGATATGTGTTGACTGATCATGCAAATACTATACACTTGCAAACTCCCTAAAAGGCTTGATAAATAAGTGATTTTGTGAGGTGAAATATTATCATATTGTAATTTTCTCTTGGCTAGATAATAAAATAAGTGGACGACTATTTCTCTTGTGGATGTAGCACATATTGGTCGAACCATGTTAAATATCTATGTTATTGTATTTTTGTCTTTCTTATTTCTGCATTATCTAATATTTTTTATTGCTAATATCTGCCTAAACCCTAAATAACTGGTATTAGAGCCATGCATTTTTTCAGTGATTTGGAAGGGAATTTCATATTCAAGTGGGAGAAATGGAAAAGGAAGGAAGGCTTAAGGTTGATAAGCTCAACGACCAAAAATATCAGTTATGGAAGATGCAAATGGAAGACTATCTATATTAGAAGGATCTTTACTTACAATTGGGTGGAAAATAAAAGAAGTCGGTGATTCTGACAGATCCATAATGGGAGGTTCTTGATAGGTAGGCACTAGGAACAATATGGTTGTGTCTGGCATCATTAATGGCTTTCAATATAGTGAAAGAAAGAACAACGTAGGGTCTAATGGAGGCATTAGACAAACTGTATGAGAAACCCTTGACCCCAAATAAGGTATTTCTTATGAAATATTTATTTAATATGAAGATGATAGAAGGTGGGTGTGTTACTGATCATTTTAATGAGTTTAACACAGTTACTATTCAACTAAGTTCTGTTAAAGAAAATTTTGAAGATGAGTTTAGGGCTCTCTTGATTTTATGCTCATTGCCTAAAAGTTGGGATAGCTTGGTCATGGACATAAGTAAATATATAACTGGCTCAAACACTTTAAAGTTAGATGATGTTGTTGGTGTTATCCTTAGCAAGGAAATGCAACAAAAAAGTACATGTGAGATATCAGGTATATTTTGACTGTTGAGAATGGGGAACAATA
The DNA here is from genome assembly GCA_018584345.1 of Thuja plicata. Taxonomy (NCBI): domain Eukaryota; kingdom Viridiplantae; phylum Streptophyta; class Pinopsida; order Cupressales; family Cupressaceae; genus Thuja; species Thuja plicata. Next base: position 1,791,257 of record MU226779.1, on the reverse strand, counting down.
GAGGGAAAGAGGAAAGAGCTTAGGTAATCATGGGAAATATAAGAATGACATATCCAAATCTAGGGAAAATCAAGAGTGGTGGCATTGTGGAAATAAATTTCATCTAAATAAATATTGTTGGTCTCAAAAAGGAAAACAAAGGGATAGACAACAAGAAACTGACAAGAAAGTAAATGTAGAAGGTGACGTGTTATAAGATGCTTTGATTATTTCTTTGGATAATATTACTAATTCTTATGTGTTAGACTCAGAGGCTTCATTTCATGTCACACCCCATGGAAAATATTTTCTAGACTATGTTCAAGGTGATTTTGGATAGGTTTACTTACATGATGATGAACCATGCAAAATTATTGGAAAGGCAAACATACAGATAACATTATCAAATGGAAATTAATGGTTGTTGAAAGAGGTGAGGCATGTTCCTAATTTAATAATAAATTTAATATCAAAAGGGAAACTGGGAAGTGAAGGTTGCACAATCAAATTCACATACAATTCATGGAAGGTTACTAAAGGCTCATTGATAATAGAAAAAGGGTAAAAGGTAGGTACATTGTATTTATGTACTAGTAATATTGATTATTCTATTTCCCTAGCTTCTATAAGAACAAATTAAACTTTATGGCACAATCAACTTGGGAACATGAGTGAGAAGGGGATGAAGATTCTCCATTCCAAGAATTTATTGTTAGGTTTAAAACAATTTTATTTAGATTTTTTGAAAACCGTGTTTATGAAAAATAAAAGAGAGTCATATTTCTCATCGTTGGGAATGAAAAGAAGAGTGAAAAGTTAGATCTTGTCCACTCAGATGTATGGGGACCAGCTTAGATATCATCTCTTGGTGGCTCTTATTATTATGATACTTGTATTAATGATGTAACTAGGAAAACTTGGGTTTATTTCATTCCCAAAAAATATGATGGATTTGAAATTGTTAAGAAATGGAAAGATTTGGTTGAGAATGAGATAGGAAACAAGTTGAAGTGTCTCATATCAGATAATGGAGGTGAAAAAGGCAGTAGAGAATTTGATAGTTATTGTTCATACCATGGGATTCTTAGACAAAAGACAATTTCTTGAACACCAAAAGAAAATGGTGTGTCTGAAAGGATGAATAAAATAATCATGGAGTGTGCAAGGATCATGAGATTACAAGCAGGATTGCCCTTGCAATTTTGGGCAAATGTTGTAGATACTATTGTTTACTTAATAAACATAGGGCCTTAAATTTCCTTGGATGGTGGTATTCCCAAAGAGAAATGGACATGCAAAAAGTTAAACTACTCAGTTTCTAAAAAATTTTGGTTGTGAAGCATTTATCCAAATTGATATAGAAAATCAATCAAAGCTTGAGGCAAAATTTAAGAAGTGCACTTTAATTGGATATGGAGTTAATGATTTTGGTTATCATTTATGGGATTATGAGAATCAAAATCATTATGAATAGAGATGTCATATTCAATGAAAAATTCATGTGCAAGGATCACATGCATGGAAAGAAGCAAGAAAGGGAACACGTATAACACACGGTTGTTAATCCCTAAGTTCTATTGATGATTAGTGACCCACACTTAGTCATTTACTTAGGCAGTTTTAGTTGGTTATCACTGTGAGCGAGCTAAACATTCAAGGCTGAGCAACATTGCTAAGCAAGTTTTAGGTTTCCAAGTTACGTCATGTTGAGCCGAGTAGAATATTAAGTGTCGAGCGTCAGAGATGTGTTGTACCAAGCAGAACATTTTTTGCATACATGTCAAGATTAATTCAAACTTTGATGTAAATAGTTTAGGCTAACTTATATTAGATCTGAGCTGACATTTGTACGCATTTAATATTTGTCTACTGAGTTAATTTCACATTTAATTATTTTATACTATGCATGGCATGGAGCCAATCAGGAAATTACTATGCATTGGAGGTATAAACAATAGATCTTGATCGTTGATCTAGATCTCACTTCCAAATCCAAAAATATATAATAAGATGGCTTCTAACCCTAAAAGACAGAGTATGTGAGAGAAAGAGATATACAGAGAAGGGTTGTGTGTTCATGAGAGATGAACAAAAAGTCATTTTGAGAAGAAGCCTAGATCAAGCAAAATGACAGAGCAGTGAAAAGTAGAGTAAAGACATATCAGATTAAGAGATCACAGAGGTTATTGAAAAGAGAAGATCCATCATCAGCATCTGAGTGCATAACGAAAGATCACTACTTGGAACATTCTAACATGTGTGTCAGGTTAAATCTCTTAACAAAGTGGTTTTAGCAGACCATTTCAAATATCTTAGCCAAGTGCTTACTTTACTGTAAGTTGAAATCCTTTAACAAGGTAGATTGTAATGATATTTAGTTCTTAACAGAACAGACCTTTAACCAGGTAGATTGCATATTGCAATCAAACTTTTGTAGCCCTAACAGGCACACTTTAATGCTGTAGTAGTGAAGATTTTGTGGGTGTCATCCCCACCCCAATTTTACCTATTTGGGTTTCTGGGTTACCAAAATTCTGTGTTATGAGTTACATATTTGATGTTATGGATGCTATCTGATGTTAGGTTAAATTCATATATGTATGAATGTGGATACATTTGTTTTAAGTGGTTTAGTTTGAAGATCTGATTCACCCCCCCTCTCAGTATCTTGCTTTCCCATTCTTGTAGTTCTAACAATTGGTATCAGAGCGTAGTTCACCTATAAAAGCTTTGAATCAGCTTGTGAGTATAGATCTTGAGATGGAGGTTTACAAGTTGGGAAAAGTCATTGAGAATCAAAAGATTGAGATCCAGCTAGCATTACATCAGCTTGAGATAGCAAGACAAGAATTTAATAAATCATTGACAGCTAGGAAAGATTTGGCCAAACAAATGAATGATACTCATTACCAGGAAGATGACACTGCAAATCTATTTCAGAATGAAGATTCTACTGAGAGCGATGCAACAATTGCAAATCTACCGAAAAAGAGCAATGCACTGTGTGAAGAAGTTAGAAACTTGAAAAGAGAACAAGAAATGCAGACAGTGAGACTATGTGAAGTATTGGAACAAAAGAAGAAAGTTGAAGATGACAAAACTATGGCAGAAGAAGACAAAAGAGTGATAT
>MU226779.1:1772592-1782836 GCA_018584345.1 Thuja plicata | reverse complement strand
ATGAATTGTAATGATAAGTGTGTTTTTTCCACTAATATCAAAGGGGGAGATTGTTAATCCCTAAGTTCTATTGATGATTAGTGACCCACACTTAGTCATTTACTTAGGCAGTTTTAGTTGGTTATCATTGTGGCCGAGCTAAACATTCAAGGTCAACCAACATTGCCGAGCAAGTTTTAGGTTGCCAAGTTACATCATGCCAAGCCGAGTAGAATATTAAGTGTCGAGCATCAGAGATGTGTTGTGTCGAGTAGAACAGTTTTTGTATACATGTCAGGATTAATTCAAACTTTGATGTAAACATTTTAGGCTGACTTGTATGAGATCTGAGTAGACATTTGTACACATTTAATATTTGTCTACTGAGTTAATTTCACATTTAATTTTTTTATACTATGCATTGCATGGATCCAATCAGGAAATCAGTATGCATTGGAGGTATAAATAATAGATCTTGATCATTGATCTAGATCTCGCTGTCGGATCTAAAAAGACATAATAAGATGTCTTCTAACCCTAAAAGATAGAGCATGTGAGAGCAAGAGATATACAGAGAAGGGTTGTGTGTTCATGAGAGATGAACATCAAGTCATTTTGAGAAGAAGCCTAGATCAAGTAGAATGACAGAGCAGTGAAAATCAGAGTAAAGACATATCAGATTAAGAGATCACAGAGGTTATTGAAAAGAGAAGATCCGTCATCAGCATCTGAGTGCATAATGAAGGATCACTACTTGGAACATTCTAACAGGTGTGTCAGGTTAAATATCTTAATAGAGTGGTTTTAGCAGACCATTTCAAATCTCTTAGCCGAGTGCTTACTTTATTGTAAGTTGAAATCCTTTAACAAGGTAGATTGTAATGATCTTTAGTTCTTAACAGAATAAACCTTTAACCGGGTAGATTGCATATTGCAATCAAACTTTTTTAGCTCTAACAGGCACACTTTATTGCTACAGTAGTGAAGATTTTGTGGGTGTCATCCCCACCCCAGTTTTACCTATTTGGGTTTCTGGGTTACCAAAATTTTGTGTTATGAGTTACATATTTGATGTTATGGATGCTATCTGATGTTAGGTTAAATTCATATATGTATGAATGTGGATAAATTTTTTTTAAGTGGTTTAGTTTGAAGATTTGATTCACCCCCCCCCTCTCAGTATCTTGCTTTCCCATTCTTGTACTTCCAACAATGGTGCTTGATGAAATCCTAGAAAATGTAGTACCAAAAATGCTAGAAAATATTGAACAACCATAACCAAAACATGCTCCCCAAGCTCTAGTAAGAAGATCTTCCAAGATAAGTAGACCTCCTGAATGATATTTTCCTTCATTATATTATGTATTATTGACAAATTCAGCCGATCCATAAAGTTATGCAAAAGAAATACAAGGTGAGACTAGAAAGAAGTGGGAGAAACAAATGAAAGAGGAGATGGATTCCTTAATACAAAATCAAACTTGGGAGTTATTTTAATTGCATGAAGGTAAAAGAGCATTTCCTAACAAATTAGTTTATAGGTTAAAGGAAGAACATGGAGGTGAGAAAAGATACCAGGCTAGACTTGTGGTAAAAGGTTTTGCATAGAAAAAAGGTATTGATTTTGATCAAGTATTTTCTCTTTTTAAAATGACTTCAATTCAAACTATGCTAAGTCTTGTGGTTATAGAATACTTGGATCTAGGACAATTATATGTGAAAATAGATTTTCTCCATGGAAATTTGGAGGAAGATATTTATATGCAGCAACCACAGGGATATGAGATCAAAGATGAGGACTTAGTGTGTAGGTTGAAGAAGAACTTGTATGGGATGAAACAAACACCTCGTCAATGGTATTTGAAATTTGATAGGTTTATGGATGAAGGTTATAAAAAATGTCATTTTGATCACTATTTTTATTTTAAGAGATTGAATAATGGAATCTATAATATCTTATTATTATATGTTGATGGCATACTTATTGTCGAGTCTAATATGTAGCATATAAATGACTATAAACAAAAAATAGAACAATCATTTTCTATGAAGGAATTGGGTGCAACAAAAAAAATCCTTGGTATGAGGATAACTAGAGATAGGAAAAATCACATATTAACATTGTCTCAAAGTGATTACATAGAGGTGTTGAAAATATTTCAGATGCAAGATGCAAAACCAATTATTAAACCTTTTCCTAGTCATTTTCAATTGTCCAAGGAGATGAGCCCCAAGACACAAGAGGAGATGAAGTACATGTATAAGGTTATATACTCTTTAGCTGTTGGAAACTTGATGTATGCCATGGTGTGTATAAGACCATATTGCACATGCAGTGGGAGTTGTGAGAAGGTATATGAACAATCCTGGAAAAGATCATTGGAATGCAGTAAAGTGGACTTACAAGTATTTGAGAGATACAAAACTCATTCCTTATGTTTTGGAGGCTCTCATTCCATTCTACAAGGCTTTGTTGATTCAAATTTACCAAGAGATATTGATAGCAAAAGGAGCACTACAAGGTATGTTTTTACTATAGGTGGCACAATGGTCAACTGGATTTCTAGATTTTAAAAGGTTGTAGCACTTTTAACAATATAAGAAAAAAATATTTATATTATAGAGGCTAGTAAGGAGATTTTTTAGTTATAAAGGTTTATGTAGGAATTGGGCAAGATGCAAGAGAATATAAAGTTGTACAGTAACTTTCAAAGTGTGATTCATCTTGCAAATAAACCATCCCTTCACTCTAATACCAAACACATATAGATTCGATACCATTTCATATGCTTAGTTTTAGAGGATGGATAGTTGAAGCTAAAGAAGATATGCACTAGACATAATCTCACAGATATGTTGACCAAGGCAGTAAATTGAGAGAAATCAACTTCCTTATCATTTTATATTGGCCTTCAAGATTAATCATAGTGGAAATGAGAACCAATCAAGTCCAGGTGTGTCAATCTAGTGGGAGCTACAAGGGCAGTGGTGTTTCTATAGGACCAGTCTTGAAGTGGGAAGTTTTTTGGTGTGGAGCCTAATCGATCTCCATGTGGGAGATTTTTTGGTATGTGGTGACTGATCATGTAAATACTATACACTCGTAACTTATCCTTTCTGGGGTTAATTTTCTTTTAGGTTAATTTTGTTAACTGGCCTTGTAAACCACCTAAAAAGGCTTGATAAATCAGTGACTACATGAGGTGAAATAAAGTGGACAGTTGTAGATATTGGGTGAACCATGATAAATTTGTGTATTATTATATTTGTGTCTTTCTTATTTTTGCATTATATTAATATTATGTATTGCTCATATCTCCCTAAAATCTAACATGTTTTAATTATGAAAAATTAGGGGCAAAAAGTGTTGACGTGTGTTGTATTTGTAATACATGTACAACTACAAGTAGAGGGAAATACATCATTTATGATGTAACAATTAAAAATCCACATAGTATGTGTGTTAGAGATAATTTTGATGGGAATGTTTTAACTTGTATTATTTGTGGTTTTGTTTGAGCAAGGGTTAAGAAAGGGCTTAGCAAGGGCTTTAATGTATGGTGATTATTATTTTTAAGGAATTTTTCAATATATCTTTAGCATGACGTTTTGCTAAAATTTCCCATTGTCATTGGTCTACTCTTGAAGTGACTTGCAATTTCTATATCATGATTTATATCTAAAATCTAATTCTCAATTATAGTACATGTGATGGAGTTGATCTTTAACTATGATTTTCATCTGTGTTGTTTGAACAAGGAAGTGGATATTTTCAAAATAGCTTAATTTCATATTCTAAACAAGTTGTAAGTCATTTGAAAAGTATAACAATGGCAATGACAATTCTCTCTCTCTCTCTCTCTCTCTCTCTCTATATATATATATATATATATATATATATATATATATATATATATATATACTTATATATGTATGTATATTTATATGTACGTGTATATATATATATATATATATGTGTGTGTGTGTGTGTGTGTGTGTGTATGTATATGTATATATCCGTGTGTGTATATATATGTGTATGTGTATATATATGTATGTGTGTGTGTGTGTACACACACACACACACACACACGAGAGGGTTTGAATTATAATTCATGCTAGAGCTAAATGAAGAAATTCATAAAAATAAAAATTCACGATATCTAGTGGCAATGATATTTTGAAAAATGTGTTAGAAGACACAAGGAATATGAACTATTTATTGAATGTCATTAGGTTTTTCTATTGACTTTTAACAATAATAAAAAATTGACTAGTATCTATTCTCAACTCATATTTTTGCTAACTTTTCTAAAAAAATTATTGTTAAAAATTAGAGGACAAATCATTTGAAAATATTAAGAGAATTTCTTATTGTTTTATTCATTGAATGGCATTCAAGAAAAAAACTATGTGCCTTTGCTGCCACATTTTGTATAATGTGTGCATATGGAGAGCAAGTGCATTGCAATATGCAATCTTGTTGCTTGAGCCAAAAATTTCATTGCATATCTTTGGTGCACGTATTATGACTAGTTTGTGTATCATCCTAAAAATTTAGCACCTATAATTGAATGCTCTATTATGCGCCATTTTTGTGATTTTGAGATATAATGTCCATTATGCTTGATCCTAGCAACTTGATTCTTGTATTCCCACATCTATATCATCATCTTGACACTCTGTCCAAATTTTAACAATTTTTCCTAGGAACATAACATTTGGAACATTATGTTTTGGCTTAAAGTGGCCCAAATTTGAACCAGGGGAATGTGTTAGTGTTTTGGTGGGAACTTAGGTCTCGTGGTCAGCCTGGCTTAATTTTGAATCCCAAAATGTTTTAGAGGTATATAAAAAAAAAATATCTCTTCATTTTGGTAACTATGATCAATTACAAGCAATTAAGCACTCTAGAAAATAAGGTGAATTCAATATTTGAAGGCAACCATCCGAGATCTAGTCTCTCTCCAAGCATCTAAGGTATTTTGAAGGAAATATCCTCCATTGTAGCAAGCTTCTCTCTCATGATGGCCAAGTAGATGAGTTATCAATCAATCAAGAAGATCCTTTACCTATCTATATGCTTTCTTCTTTCATAAAAAATGATTATCAAGCATAGCAACATTGAAGATCTAGGAGTGACATTCATAGATCCATGCATTTGTGAGGGCATCATTGATTCCTTTCTACCTTCCAAGGTCAATAACTACAATTCAAGCATCTTCATGAATATGAGTGATTTCTACATTTGTTCATGAAGGTATAGTCAAGGTTAATAAATTTTTTACCTTTTTACATACATTCCTTCATGCAATTTTCTTTCATTTTCAAGTTTGATTCTTAAACAGGGGTTTGACTGCAAAAAACCCCTTTATCCAACATTTTTCCCTATTTTTTTTGTGTCCAAAAATAGGGGGTGCAGTTGTCGAAAATTTTACCAGATAGATCAGGATTTGATTGAGTAACCCTAAAAAATTTAGCCAAAAACATAGTGAACATAGAAAAATTATTTTGTTCCCATGAACAAAATGTTTCAAATTTTTTGTTCCCTGCAGTTTCAGCTCAAATTTATACCACAAGTCAATTTCATTGTTTGGATCTCATTTCAGGTCATTTATGTTTTCTAGCAGTTATTTGTCAGACTGTAATTTCTCAATTTGTCTATATTTTATTATTTAGCCTTTTACATTAAATTTTCATATTCACTTTCCCTCTCCCCATTTCACAATTTACATATTTAGTGAAGCATCATTTTCCTATTCAATTCTTAGGACCTTGTTGAGCCTATTGGGACATCATCCTTCCAAATGTACAAGTTTGAAAAGGAGTAATCTACCCCTTTTCATTGCTTCTCTTTTCACCAACTACATTTTTGGTGAACGCAACGCATGACATTTACATTCTAATTTTGGTGTTAGATTCCCCTTTTGTGCATTGGATCCTCATGTTTAATGGTTTGATATGCTCTTCATTAGTTTCTTGTGAAATTAGTTCATTTCATTTTGCATAAAATTGATGAGTGTTTGCATATCTCTTTTAAAGTTACTATTTGCATTTATTAATTATATATCTCTTTCATTTTCTTATGCATGAGTGTTATCACATTGAGTTGTACCTATAACATTCTGGTTAGGAGAAGTTGTAGACTTGTGGGTTCCTTTGATTTTAAGTCATCTTTGTTTCCTAGGAATCTTACTGAAAAAATATGCCTACTAATTGTAACCACCCTAATTTGGTCTACTCTAACCAGAGACCCTATTTGCCCTAAGTGTGATCATACCCCTAATTATGTCAAGACAATTACTCAATTAATTGGCATAATTCATTAAAATCAATTTAATCTCCTAAAATCAAAGTGATTTCGTCACTAACTCACATTAATTACATTGGCCTATTTAATCAAATCAAAACAATTAAGTACTTGGATAAAGTAATTAATTAAAAGGAATTAAATAAAATCTCCTAATTACAACTCCTCATTTGCAAAATGGAAATTCAATCCATTAGCCAATGAGATTTAAATCACTTGGATCACCTCACATGGATCACCAAAGATTCAATTTCCACCTCTCTTCACAAATCAATCTTGTCCACTCATTCGTCAAATCATTCTCTAAAAGGAATGAATTTTGAGCTCAATGCGCCCCTAATTTTATAATTTCATTTGCACTCTTATGCTGTCCTAATTTCTTAGAAATCTAAATGCATTCTTAGCTCAATATTCATAATTTTCATAATCTTTCCTTTTGGAGCATTAAAATGAAATTTGTATTTACATTTAGCTTGCATTCTACTTGAATCTTCCATTCTAAGCTTGAATATGTCCCTGATTTATGCATAATTTGAGGCCAATTATAGTATTTATCATACTCTTCTTAGGTAGGAAACAATATGTCACTTTTAGTATTTTCTATGTGCTTTTCCTCTCACATTTTATGTTTTTATCACTAATCCAATGACATATTGAAGTGTTGTGTTGCATCTTGCAGGTACAATAAATACACACACATTTATGGCACCCACCGTGGGGCAAATCCTCAGATTTTTCCTTCTTTCTAGGTCATTTTCACTCATTTGTGTTCTCTATTTTTAGGTACAGAGTCACATTTAGTGACCAAATCTCGCCTTTAGTTGAAAAGTCTTGCATCTGGGAAAGGGGATTGCATCTTAGATTTCCTTCATTGCATCTAGTAAATCTTAGATTGCATCCAGTACATGCTCACATCCGGTAAATTTTGCATCGCCTTTAGTTACAAAGGCTCATTTTTAGGATCCTTAATCGCATACTGGATTTCTAGGATCACATTTAGGAAATACAATCGCATTTGGTTAGCTTCTTTGCAAATTTTAAAGTTTAACCACTAATCTGCTAATGTTAGTAATAACTGAGAGGGGAAGGTGAATCAGTGGCCTCAAAAATTTATCCTTAATCCACCAATCAATACTTCTCCAATTATTAAGTCCCTACAAGATGTATGCCTTTGAAATACTTGAAACAAATAACTATATGTCGGTTTATCTTGTCTGTCCTTATTCTCCTTGATAACCGATAAGCAGTAAACTGTATTTACCGATACTCAGTAAATATGCAGAGTATACCAATCAATCCATAAATGCATATGTAGAATGTAAAACAATAAAGTAATGAACCATACAAATATAACACAAAAGATTTTAACGTGGAAACCCTATTAAGGGAAAAACCACCGGGACCAGTACCCCAAATTTTCACTCTTCTGAAGTGAGCCCTGTTAGGAGCCAACTCTGTTAAAGGTTACAAACACATGGTTAAGTGCGACCTTGTTAGAGGATTTTTATACATAGGTTGTCACCTAGTATCTGGCATCTATGCTACCATCCTTGAATCAGTCTCATGACTATCAATAGACTTTATGCTAATCTTACTACCATCCTTGAATCAACCTCCTTATTAGACTGTCAATAGGCTTTAGGTAAGACCGATGCTACTATCATGAGTCAACCTTCAGGTAATCTGTTAGGATATACCTCAATTACAAAAGACTGTTAAGTCCTGCTCTACTAAGAGACTTAATGCTTCAATGGTTAAACTGAAACAAAATAACCTGTTTCTAAAGTAACTGAATTGCAGATTTTTAGATCTATTTACTTACAATACCTCTCTGATCAATGTATTAATTTCATTCCTTTGTTCTTCATTCTTTTTTCTCTGTGATGTTGTTCTTTTCTATTCGTTGGTGTCTATAGAATTCTTTAGCTCTCCCTTAGCTTGATTGATCAAGACTGCATGAAGTTTATCCTTCATTAGTTTCTCTTCAACATCTTCTATCAGTTCACTCCCCCATGTATCTGATTGCTTGTGGGAATGAATTATGCTTGTCTCTTAAATAGACATGATGTTCCTTAATTCTTGGTTCTTGATTCTTGATTCTTGGCATGAAAAACAATCCAGCCAAGTTGATTTGTGGCTTTAACTCCTGATTTATCTCATAGTTATCTTTTTTCCAACTATACAAATCACTTACTTAATTGTGGTCGAATAAAACAAATAAAAAAAGCGGTTAAGTCTATCCTTTAGCTCTGCCAGCTAGATATTTTTTCATTTTCTAATCTCTATGTTCTGTCGGTCAATTCTGTAGTTCATCGCCGATGACAACTGCCAGTTCTGTCAGTGTAACTTCAGTTAGCTTCGGGATCTCCATCCGTCGGGCATCATTGGATCTTACTCATTGGGCAACACTATTTTTAGCTCGTCAGGCATCTTTTGATTCTGCTTCGTCGGGCAATATTGTCTTCTTCTCATCGGGCATCACTGTGACTTTATCTATGTATTTACCAATGGTGTGCACTCTGTCGGTGTAGTCTGTCACTTAGTGAATACTTGACTTTTATGCATTGCTGAAAGCATAACCTTTATTCCATTGATTTTCTGAAGTCTTTTGCATTATGTGTATTACCATACAGATGATATCAAGTTGACATCAATGACAATACAAACCATTAACTGATTTAATGTCTTGCATCATCTTCAACTTAACATTATCAAACATTCAATCTCTCCCTTTGGCATTGATGGCAACATGTTATATTATCACACTATACTATTGCTAATACAATATGAAATAAAATTGTTGAGATTCATCAAATTACCAAATAGTTTGTTTTGATAACCATTAAAATGTTTGACTGTCGATGAGCTTTGTATTAGCTCATATTTGATTCTTGCAGCTTTCCTATTTCTTCTTCTGATGTGTTGTGTCCTCTTTGACTATTCTGCTTCTTTGATGTCTTTAACTTTTGTTTGCAACTTTTACACAAATTCTCTCCCTTTGGATATGATCTCTCCCTGTTTGGAGTAATTTGATAATGAATAGTTTCTGATGATAATATGGATACATTCTCTCCCTTTGACATTAATACCAAACAAATATTTTTACAAATATCTGACATGTTGTCAAACAATGTCTTCTATCCATAATATATCCCTTGAATTTCCCTTATCCATCATCAATATAACAATCTATTCTGGTGCTCTAGTTCTGATATATACCTCTCTGTATATAGATGTAGCTTTGAAGTTCAGCTTCTGCTTGCATCAATCATGAATGATATTCTGATAATATATGGCTAATGCAGCGTCCAGTCCTTTTACTGATTGTTATACATGGGTTTGACCCCTATTCTTTTTCTCAGGTACTCAAATGTATCTTTGGGCAGTGGCTTGGTGAAGATATCAGCCAATTGTTCTTTTGATTGCACATATTCAAGTATCACCTCATTTTCTTGAACTTGTTCTCTTAAATAATGATACTTGATGGCAATGTGTTTAGTCTTTGCATTTATGACTGGATTCATGGAAATATTTATTGCACTAGTGTTATCACAATAGATAACTATTGGTTCTATGATCTTCATATGCATACCTTCCAACAACTGTTTGATCCATACAATATTTGAGCAGTTTGCAGTAGCAACAACATATTCTGCTTCTACAGTAGACTGAGAGATGCATCCTTGATTTTTGCTAATCCATGTGACAAGTATGTCACCCATAAATAATTCTCCTTGAGTTGTGCTTTTCTGGTCATCAAGATTTCCAGCCCAATCAGAGTCGGTAAATACTTTTAATTCAAATTTGCCTTCTCTTCTATACCATAAACCAAATTCCTCAGTATTCTTCAGATATCTTAGAATTATTTTCACAGCAGTTATATGTGATTCCCTGGGGTTAGCAAAAAATCTAGCAACAATTCCTACTGCATGTGCAATATCTGGTCTAGTGTGTA
>MU226779.1:1750615-1768585 GCA_018584345.1 Thuja plicata | reverse complement strand
GTTAGAGGATTTTTATACATAGGTTGTCACTTAGTATCTGGAATCTATGCTACCATCCTTGAATCAGTCTCATGACTGTCAATAGGCTTTATGCTAATCTTACTACCATCCTTGAATCAGCCTCCTTATTAGACTGTCAATAGGCTTTAGGTAAGACTGATGCTACTATCATGAGTCAACCTTCTGGTAATCTGTTAGGATATACCTCAATTACAAAATACTGTTAATTCCTGCTCTATTAAGAGACTTAATGCTTCAATGGTTAAACTGAAACAAAATGACCTATTTATAATGCAACTGAATTACAAATTTTTAGATCTATTTACTTACAATACCTCTCTGATAATTGTATCAATTCCATTCCTTTTTTCTTCATTCTTTCTTCCATGTGATGTTGTGCTTTTCTATTCGTCGGTGTCTGCAAAATTCTTTAGCTCTCCCTTAGCTTGATTGATCAGGATTGCATGAAGTTTATCCTTCATCAGTTTCTCTTCAGCATCTTCTATCAGTTCACTCCCCCATGTATCTGATTGCTTGCGAGAATGAATTATGCTTGTCTCTTAAATAGACATGATGTTCCTTAATTCTTGGTTCTTGATTCTTGATTCTTGGCGTGAAAAACAATCTAGCCAAGTTGATTTGCAGCTTTAACTCCTAATTTATCTCATAGTTATCTTCTTTCCAACTGTACAAATCACTTACTTAACTGTGGTCAAATAAAACAAATAAAACAACTAGTTAAGTCTATCCTTTAGCTCTGTCAGCTAGATATTTTGTCATTTTCTAATCTCTCTATTCCGTTGGTCAATTTTGCAGTTCGTCACCGGTGACAACTGCTAGTTTCGTCAGTGTAACTTCAGTTAGCTTTGGGATCTCCGTCCGTCAGGCATCATTGGATCTTTCTCGTCGGGTAACACTATTTTTAGCTCGTTGGGCATCCTTTGATTCTGCTTCATTGGGCAATACTATCTTCTGCTCATCAGGCATCACTGTGACTTTATCTCCATATTTACCGATGGTGTGCACTCCGTCGGTGTAGTCTGTCACTTAGTGAATACTTGACTTTTATGAATTGCTGAAAGCATAACCATTATTCCATTGATTTTTTGAAGTCTTTAGCATTATGTGTATGACCATACAGATGATATCAAGTTGACATCAATGACAATAAAAACCATTAGCTGATTTAATGTCTTGCATCATCTTCAACTTAACATTATCAAACATTTAATCAGTTACATGTCATCAACTAATCATGATGGTTTCTAGATGTTGAGTAGCCTAACAATTTCTTGTAGAGTACTGTCAGAGATTTTTTTTCAAAAAGTTGGAGCAAAATTACTAACTAGTGGTTTGCAGGTTCCAAAGTGTTCAACCTAACTCATTTCTTTTTAAGATTTCACACTTAAATACATTTTCCATCATTTATGAAATTGATCAGATGATTATGGTCTTTTCCTTAAGAGAAAACTAGAAACTAAAAAGTCAATCTAGAACTTGATAAGAATTTGGGGTAAATGAACAAACAAATTTTCTAAAGTTGGAAAGTAATTGAACAAGAAAACTCATTAAAATTGGGGAAATTGAACAATCAAACTTTGCTTTCATATGTTTTGTCAATTCTTACAATAGGCACTTAACTAATCGGATTTAAACACATTTCTTGATCCAAATAGAGGATATGCTCTTTTCCCAAGTTGGAAAATCATAAAATCATTATGAGGGATTGAGTTTTGAGTTATAAAATCTAAGGAAATGAACATTCTTTATGTTCTTGTGGGATAAAATGGCATGGAATAGGAGAGTATGCTCTTATTCTTTTGAAGAATCAGAAATCTAGACTCCTAAGTCGCCAATCCTTTTTAATTGCTTTCAAAACATTAGAGAGACTGCCCGTTGAGGAAAAAATCTCCCGAGAATGACCCAAGTGAGGACAGGTTAACACCAACCCTACCATCTCACTATAATCAATATGATTCCTTTAAGGCCAAAGCCTCAAAAGACGTAGTTGGTTTTGTTCTTGGAATTTCAACATTATTCCTTGAACATGCTTAAGTGTGTGTAGAGCGGAGCCGCTTGAATCTCACTTGCAAGACTAAACACATTTGATTACTCATAGGGCTATACACCTTAATTTTCCTTTGTGCAATTATATGGGGGATGATTGCGAATAAATTCCCACAATTAAACAACGCTTGTAGTAAAAAACAACCCGGTTTATCTCCAAAAGGGTGATAATCTTTGTGCAAGGCAAATAAACATTTCCCCAAGATACTCATCATTTTGTTCCCTCACTTGTATTTGGAGTCTGATAATACAGCATCATGACTAGAGCCATTACGTTCTTGGTGATGTTTGTATTCTGATTAGCATGTGAGTGTGTACCTGAGTCTACGAGCAAAGATTTCCATTCTATGCCTATAATCTAGGGAATAGGGATGTGTTTTGTCACCTTAATGAACATTGCTTGATGTGTCCTAAAATATAATAAGAAGATAAAATCCTCAAAACAAGCAAAAAATTTCAATCCCTGACTTACATGTTGTTCAAAAACACTCTGAAAATTCTTAGACAGACTCTGTTATTAGACAAAATTTCATGTACTTCGAGACAAATTGACCCCAAAATTTCAAAACCATCAGAGGCTCGCATCTAGTCATTTTCAGATCGCATTTGGTTTCATAGGCTCACATTCAGGGAACTTCATCGCATTTAGTAAATCCTGGCTTGCATGTGGGAAAGGAGCTCACATTTAGTCTACATAAATTTGCATTTGGTCAGTAGAAGCTCGCATCCTATATTTTAAAGCTCGCATTTAGGGAGTCGCATCTAGGATAGTGGGTACTTCCACACATGTCACGCTTAGAAACTCATTCTTTTTGGATACCCTTTTGGCTCTTCAGTCTGGTCCTATTGCTCTTGTTGGTTTGCCTGTCATTTTTTTACAACTTAGAATTCTACCTTGGATGTCCTTTTGTATTCTCACTATTGGTCCCAAAATGTGTGGTCTTTTCACTCAACAAACCCTCTTGATTCCTAGCTCACTATCAGGACATTCTAACCCTCTGACATTGGAGTCACTCACTTTAAACAAACACAAACACTCTTTCACTACTTGGACACACCTCTTTGGACAAATTGGACATCCTATTGGCATTATTGGAAATTTTTTGACAAAGTCGAGACCCAGCTTTCATGGTTAACACAAGACGTAATCAATACCTTGATGAGGACTCAGAGAGACCTCCTAGATTACTCAAGTTTTAACAAGGAGAGACATCTCTCAATCCCTTATTTGATCAAAACTCACCTGAAATGGATGCACGTCATCATGAATGGAGTGCAGCTTTTGAGGAATATAGCCAAGACCGTGACGATAGAGAAAGTCAAGAAAATCATCCTTTGTTTGATTTAGATAGTAAGGAAGACATATCAGAAGAAGAGTATAACAAACTCAAACAAAGTAGGAGGTTTCAAAGAACCTTGAAAAAGATCATAGGAGAAGACAAATAGAAATACTTCCTACATTTAGCTTCTCTTGGAGTCAAACTTCCTAAAGACTATGATGTTGAGAGATTGAAGGAACAAGAAGTAAAAACACCTATTTCAATACTCTCAAAGCAATTATACCAAATGCAAATGGAAATTGTGACACTCAAGCAAGAAAAGACTAAACCAACAAAAAAATACTCTTTGGAACACATATGTCCATTTCCTTTTGACAAGAGTATAAACACGGTTCCCTTTCCTCCTAACATGGCAAGACCCAAATATGACAAGTACATGGGAGAAATAGATCTACATGACCATGTTAGAGAATTTTGTGCTCTAAGCATAGAGTACATGCACGAACCAACTTATCTAATGAGGCTATTTATGGGAAGTCTAGGTGGAAATGTTATGGAATGGTTCTCCAAACTCACACCAAGTGTGCAATCTTTTGAGGATTTGACCCAACGATTTGTCCAACATTACTCCTACAACATACAACATAACATAATCACTATAGATCTTTGTAACATGAAACAACAAACCGGTGAATCCTTTACACACTTTTTACAAAGGTGGAGGAGAATCTTTGCAAGGTACTCAAGAGTAATACCCGAATCTGAAAAGATGGAAATCTGTATCAATAACTTAGTACTCAAAATGAAATATGTTTTATAAATGAAAGATTCACCTAGTTTTGATAGAATGATCAAAAATTCTATTTGTATCGAAGACTTCATGGTCAAGAAAGGAGAAATCACACTCCAAAGTGATAATAAATCTAACAAGTATAATAACAATCCTAAATGGTGGAACAAGAACAAGAAGTTTGTTAGTGATGGAGTGGTAGAAGCATCAAATGTAAATGCTAAACCAACTGTGTTTAATCTCACAAACAAATTACAAGCAAGCAAAGAAGCTAAGGTAACAACCACAACACCAAGAGAAAACGATGATGCTAACAAGAGTAAACCATGGACATCTCGACCTCAAAGAACATTTAGTCCATTTGGAGAACCTCTTGAGATAGTTTTGAAGACTCTCTTGGATAACAAGGTCCTCACAATACTAGATTGAAAACCATGGGAACTGGAAGTTAAACAAAGGTGGTGGAATGACAATGCCTATTGTGACTTTCATAAGAACAAAGGACATAAGACTAGTGACTGTGTTAAGCTCAAACATGTTATACAAGACCTCATTGAGCGAGGAAAGATCAAAGTGGAAGGACATACCTCTAATGAAGATCACACGACATATAAAAAACCATTCCCTAATTATGAAAAAGGGGAAGATTCTAAGGGAAAAGGAAATGAATTCAATTACACCTACTCTCATAACGATAATGTGATCAACATATTGGACATAAAAAGTGAATCAATCAATGTGATCACTATCAAAGGTGCCAAATACAAATTAACACATTCAAACATGGTAACACAAATCCAAGCACAAGTCACGATAAAAAGAGTTAACTCCTCCTCTAAGCAAGTGACATCTTCTAAAACACTTGTTGTCACAATTCCTAAACCAGAAGAAACAAGACCAATAGTTACTATACCATCTGCAAACTATAACTTGGTAGACCAATTGGAAAGGACCTCAGCTCAAATTTCTATATTTGAGTTATTAAAGATCTCTTCAGTGCATAGGGAAGTTCTTGAACAAGCCCTAGATTCTGCAAATGTTCCAAAAGACATAGATGTAGACAAGTTCCAGGTAATGGTCAATCACATATCAGCTCCACATTACCTCTCCTTTTCAGAAGAAGATGACAAATCCTTGACTTGTCCCCATAACCAACCCCTTCACATTGAAGTCTTGATTCACAAATACCATGTAAAATGTGTATTTATAGATGAAGGTGCAGGGTTGAATATATGTACTCTCAGTCTAATCAAGAAATCAGGTCTTTCAGAGCAAATAATTGACTCAATAAGTAAGATAACCATCAAGGCTTACGATGAAGAAGAAAGAACATCCAAAGGGCTCATTGTTTTACCAATTACAATAGGACCAATTGAACGCAATGTGATTTGTAATTTTATTGATCTACCATTGACCTATAAAATATTAATAGGGAGACCTTGGATACATGAAATAAAAGAAGTACCATCTACTTACCATCAATGCATCAAATTTTCACATAATGGGGTGGAAGTAACAATTCCTATAGACTCAATCTATACTTGCAACAATGTTAAAGCAGACAGTATGGTTCCTCACAATAAGGAAGTCCCAAAAGAATCCACTCCTAAAACCTCTAAATATATGGTGATGAGAATCTTTGGAAAGACACTAAAACTTGAATAAACTAGCATGGGGGAATACAAACTAGACATGATGCCATTATTGGCTAATATTCCCATGTCTCCAAGATCTTATCAGAAACCTTCCCCATCTTTCACACCTACTACATCAAAAGAAAAAGAAAATCAAAAACCAACTGGTATGGTTAGATCCTCTACTTCTCAAGAGGATGAAAAAGAAGATAAAGCAGTCTTGGCTTGGCTCTATAAAGGAGAACAAAGAGAGAATAAGGTAAAACATGTTGAGATATCCCCAGAAAACTATTGCAAAGGTTATGACCTTCTTAAAAAAATGGGATACAAAGGGAAGGGACCTTTAGGTGATAAAGGAAAATGACTCATTGAGCCTATACACATGGAATTCAGAGACACCAAAGACAAAACAAGATTAGGTTTCAACAACAATTCAGAACACCCTATTTCAAGA
Source organism: Thuja plicata (assembly GCA_018584345.1). Lineage (NCBI taxonomy): Eukaryota > Viridiplantae > Streptophyta > Pinopsida > Cupressales > Cupressaceae > Thuja > Thuja plicata. The sequence continues at coordinate 1,762,360 of MU226779.1, read as the reverse complement.
GATGGTCCAATTTTTGATGAAGGAACTGATGATGAAGAAGAAGAAACATAACTTGCACAAAATACATATGAAATATTACTACACATTGGTACTACGGATCCTGGATATCAAGGAGAAAGATATGTACCTACTTTTGTAGCACAACTAGAGCATCATGCTCCTTTTTTGTCACAAATTGATGTCCAAGAAGTAGAGGAAGAAGGAGACTCTCCAGAAGTCCAAAAACTAGAAGAAACTCATGAATAAATACCCCAACAACAAAATGTACATCCTAACTGGGGTAAATTGGTAACAATTTCATATGTCCTAGACTTACCACACTTCAATCCACAAAAGGCTAATAAGGTACATCAGGTAACTATTGTTGAGTTCTTAAATAGATCTAATGATGAAATCATAGACTCACATGATTATGAATGGAATCACATGTCTGATGCTACCATGGACATTGAGGTAGATGTAATTCATAAATTTGCACCTCTATTAGAGAGAGGAGAGAGTTATAACACTTCCCATAACACTATTGTTATCTTAGAATCAGATGAGATAGAACTCCCCAGGATTATTGATGGATATACTAGTACTGTACTAGGTCTAGAGGACATTCAAAGGATACAAGTTATGAGTTTCAATATGATGAGAGAAGAAGAAGAAAGCTCAACTGATGAGTCACTAGAGTTAGGTTCGCATATCACTAACAATGACCCTAATAATGATGACTCGACTCTTAAAGATCTAAATGCTATAGAAGCCAACTTAACAGAACATGTCTTGTCAGTTAATAGTCTTGACGCTGACGCGATGTTGTCCTTACAAAACTCTGAATCATTATCCTTGGTAAACCCTGACCTTATTGATTGGGCCAATTCAGACCCTACTCCTATCATGAACTTTACCAATGACTATACTTTGGCATGTTATCTAAATGCTTGTGAACCCTCCTTCCACCAATGCAAGGAGCTTGAACATGACAGAGGAGGATATCAATTTCCTTAGTCACAAATTGAAAAATAAAAAGAAAAAAAGAACTGATGGTGAAAACCATGTTGTGGTTGTATCAGATTCTAAAATAGTAAAAACAAAAGATGTATCTAATGGTGAAAACCTCTTAGAGGCGCCAAATGATGAGATTCTTGATATCCTCCCTGAGCACTTTCAAGAAAGATCTTCAGTTTTGATAGAACCAACACAACCAGTTAATTTGGGAACAACATAAGCTCCTCAATTTTTTCACATGGAACAATCCTTATCAGAAGAAGAAAAGATACAATTTATTGAATTCCTCAAAGAGAAGAAGATCAAATTTGCATGGTATTACACTGATATGCCTAGACTCGATCCTAAATTAATAATTCATCACTTACCTATAGCACCCAGAATTGAACCCGTAAAAAAAAACTAAGAAAGATACATCCACATGTGGCATTATTGGTCAAAGCAAAGCTGGAAAAACTATTAAAGGCTAGATTCATAAGGGTCATCACTTATGCAAGATGGATTTCTAATGTGGTACTAGTTTCCAAAATAGATAAGTCTATCAGGATTTTCACAGACTTTAGGGACTTAAACAAAGCTTCTCCTAAAGATGATTTTCCATTGTCAAATATTGATATGATTATAGATCTCATAATAGGCTATCAGATGTATTCACTCATGGATGGATTCTTGGGTTATAACCAAATTAAGATTGCTCCTGAGGACCAAGAAAATACAGCATTTACATGCGCATGGCAAACATTTTTCTGGAACGTCATGCCATTTAGGCTAAAGAATGTTGGAGCCACATACCAATGAGCTATGACAACAATATTCCATGACATGATACACAAAAACATGGAGGAATATGTGGATGATACATTATCCGAGTCAAAAATAAGAACAACTCACACTGAAGACTTGAGAAAGATACTAGATCGAATGGAGCAGTTTCAACTAAGGCTTAATCCAAAGAAATGTGCATTTGGAGTCCAATCAGGGAAACTCTTAGGGTTTATTGTATCAGCTAAAGGAATTGAGGTGGAACCCAAAAAGGTAAAATCTATAATGGAAATGTCACCTCCTCGCAATATCAGTCAAATGATAACACTTCAAGGAAGACTTTAGTCCATTAGGAGATTTATGTCCCAACTAGCTAATAGAGCGCAACCTTTCACAAAATTGCTACATAAAGGTGTTACTTTTAAATGGGATGAGCATTGTGAAATTTTTTTTGAAAGAATTAAAATATTACTTGGCTACTCCTCCTATTCTCATGGCGCCTATTCATGGAAAACCATTACTACTCTATATCTCAGCTATGACTACATCGCTTGGAGTATTGCTAGTACAAGATGATGAAAACAAAAAGGAAAGGGTGATCTATTACATCATCAGGACCTTGGTGTCTTATGAACTCAACTACAGTATCATTGAAAAAGATTTCTTAGCGATTTTTTTTGCATCCCAAAAGTTAAGACACTACATGCTCTCACTTACAATGAAACTTATTGCAAAAATTGATTCTCTCAAATACCACTTGAGTAAAACAACATTAACAGGAAGACTAGAAAAATGGGTCTTGATTCTAAGTGAATTTGATATTAAGTATGTAGACAGAAGGGTTATCAAAGGAAAAGTCCCAATATATCAAATAGATGATTCATTATTGCAAGATGATGCACCTTTGATTATAGAATTTCCAGATGATACGATCATGCACTTAACTGAATATCTGTGAAAGATGTATTTTTATGATTCTTTCACACAACAAGGATCTGGAGAAGGAGTAGTATTTATCACTCCTCAAGGCTACAAGATACCTAAGGCAAATAAACTAATGTTTCCATGCACAAACAACATCATAGAATATGAAGCATTGGTGAGCATACTTAAGCTTGCTATGGAATGGAAAATTATAGAGTTACATGTGTATGGTGAATCTCAGTTCATAATCAACCAAGTGAATGGTGATTATCAGACAAAAGATGAGAAACTGATGCCTTACAAAGAGCTGGTAGAATATTTGAAAAATTACTTTATCTTCATCACATTCCAACATATTCCAAGAATGGAAAACAAAGGTACATATGCTATGGCTATGCTAGCATCTATGTTACAAATGGAAGAACACCAATTCCTCTATAACTTATTGGTAGAATAATTATCCTTTCCAGCCTTTGATACACCTGAATCCCAAGTGATTTGTGCCTTAAATGCCCAAGACCAATCCTGATATGCCAAAATAATTGTTTATCTTACCGATCAAACCTTACCTAATGGCTTATCTAGGAATGAGAAATGAGCTTTAATTAGGACAACATCACATTATGTCCTCATAACTACTAACTTATATAGATGAGGTCTTGAAAAAATATTTCTTAGGTGTTTAGAACAAGAAGAGTCTAACCACGCATTAAAAGAGGTTCACGAAGGTGCATGTGGATCGCACTCGAATGGCTTTTCATTGGCTAAAAAACTATTAAGAGTTGGATACTATTGTCCTACAATGGGAAAAGATGTCGTGCAATTTTCTAAAACATTTCAAAAATGTCAAACACATGGAAACCTTATCCATGCTCTAGCCAGAGAACTCATACCTTTTATAACACATTGGCCATTTCAATAATGGACCTTTGATCTTGTTAACTAGATTTATACTAATTCTTCAAGCGGACACAAGTACATCATTACGACCACTGATTATTTCACTAAGTGGGTCAAGGTCATGTCGCTGATCAAAGCCATTGGAAAATAGGTTTCTATGTTCATCTTGAACTACATCATTTGTAGGTATGGGATACCCTCTTCTATTGTAACAAACAATGGGGGCCAGTTCAAAAACCAAGATATCAAGGACCTTTATACACAATTTCATATAAATCAGCATTGTTCTTCAATCAAGTATCCTCAAGGTAATGGACAATTTGAGGCTTAAAACAAGAACATTCTAAAAATTTTACATAGAACTATGAGTAATTCTGGTAGAGACTGGCATTTGCAATTAAATCTGACACTATGGGCCTATAGAACAAGTATCCAAACACCAATAGGAGCCACACCATTTTATCTAGTCTATGGCACAGAATCATTGCTACCCATTGAAGTAGAAATTTCATCTTTTTGAGTATCTCTCCAAGGTCTTGTTACAGATGAACAATACCGCATTGATAGGGTTCATGCACTAGAATTACTAGATGAGCGCAGACAACAAGCATTCGATCATCTCAAAGTGTACCAGAAAAGAATGTCAAAAGGTTACAACAAGAAAGTAAAGACATGACAATTTCAAGTGGGGGATCTCGTTCTAAGAGAGAATCCTATAAATCATCCAAACAAAGAAGAAAAGGGCAAGTTTGAACCCAACTAGTTGGGGCCTTTTGTTATAATAGAAAATTTTGGGACTAGAGCTTATCAATTAGCTACACTTGAGGGAGATGTTCTTCTTGATCCCATCAATACTCTACATTTTAAGCAATTCTATGATTGACATCCAGCTGACAGAGTTGTGCAGTGGAAATAGTTCTCAGAAAATACCAAAAAATTAGAAAATTGCTCTTGAAGAAATCCAAAAATAGTGGAAAAAGTCTTGAAAAAAAGATATCCTTGGTGAAAACCTGGAAAACAAGTGCCTTGTTACTAATCAAAAAAATAAAAAAGAACAAAAAATTTGAAAAAGAGAAAAGTGCCTTGGCGAAAACCTGGCAAACATGCATCTTGGTAGCAAAAATAAAAATCTTTGCCAAGTGGTGAAAACTTGGCAAACAGGTGTCACTTGTACTCTGTGATCCATCTATCAATTTACTTCAGACACTAATCCTTCATGATCACACCTGTGATATTGGTTGACTCTGAATTCCTTACAAATATCATATCCTTGCCTGGGATCTGTCTGCAAGCGTCTTAGGAATAGTCATTCTGCAATAGGGGCATCTTTGCTAGCATGTTTGGTTTGTGTTTGCTAGGTTGTCCTAGGTTACTGTCTAGGATGGTTTGCCTCTACAAATAATATTTCTTAAATACTTCCATCAACACGTCACTATCACAAATAAGGGTGTTTCTTAAACACCACCTACCTATAACCGACATCATACTAGTGTTTCTCAACACTTTAATCATACTAGTGTTTCTCAACACTTTAATCATACTAGTTTTTATCAACACTTTAATCAAAGAGTGCTCCTAAACACTACATTGGATTGCAATTACTGATAAAAGTTAATCTCATTTACTCATACATAAAAACATATTGCTTGATTCCAAGTTATGATTGATGATTTCTCTACTGTGATTGAATAAAGATTCAACATTATTTCTCAATACTACTTAAACACATATGGACTAATATTGGTTTGATTATGACTCTTTTATGTTGTGATGATGTTTCAAACTAGGGGCATGAACGCAGTTATAAATTTTCTTTGACTGATTATCAATTGTTGATTGTTATGTCTTTCGACTTACTCCATGATGTCTATTTTAAGACAAAGAGTCGCAAGGATAGGGGGAATAATCTTTTCTTGGTTTTTTGTGTATGGTGATTATTTCAATGATCTTATAAATTTCACCTAACTTGGATGTTTATGGTAAGAGACGCCAACATGAGTGAATAGCTGCATATATCTTGATCTTTGTTATGTGTAAAATATGGTGAGGTTGAACCAATTTCCTTGTCTGTTTCTAAAAAAATTTCTAAGTAAGGTGTATGACACATTATGTACCCAAGGATATGAATATTGAAGGTTATTGCAGGTCACATATCTTATATTACACACAAACAAAAAATGATTCTTAAAGAAAAAGGAGATAAGTGACAAATCATCATGGCTTCTATGCCTTGATGCTTACGTTTATTTTTGACATTGCATCCAATAAACATAGTATTCACACTTTCATGATACTCTCTGGGTATTAGTGATAGTTGTACTATTCGATAATACTCATTACACAAATGCCCATTGATGATAAAAATGCTACAATGTATACAAATCAGTGACAGTCCTAAGAGTCTGCATGTAGATGCATTTAAATATTGCATGATTCATTTTAGACATTGCATAAGGTTTGAGCTCAAAATGATTTCTTGGTTCATTCCAAATCCAAGTTACCTACTTAATATATGTTACTGATATATCCATGGCATTCATTTTGCATTCATAAAAGGGAAAGAGAAAATACAAAAACAAGGCATTCAAGCATTGAATTTTATTTTTACATCCTAAGGGCATCCATACACATATTTTCATAAAGAAAAACTCAAAAACATACATCTATATATTCATCTAGAATCATCTAAACACATCTATGAATCAATGAGAATAAATGATGTCATCACATGAATCTATTCTAAATCATCAAAGACCAAGTACATAATCACATGTTCATCAATCTAAACATCTATCAGATAAAGAGAACCCATGAACATGTCAAAATTAGAAACATCTATCTCAGATATATATCAGTGAATACTAAGATAAAAAAAATATGGAATTGTCTATGAAAGAGTATTAGTACAATCATGATGAAACATATATACAGGTATCAAAGTCTACAGTACAATGGATTATCTCAACAAGATCAATATACAACAAATCTCAGATATCATAAAAATAATTAGGTCTGACTACCACCCTCTCCCTGATTTGGAGGAGGAGGAGGTGGTGGTGTATCAGCTCTAGCATGATGAGCTAGTGGAGGCATCACTCCCTTTGACTGTTGTGCAACAATGAAATATAGAGGAGCTCTCTGTGCTTGTGGAACCACCATACAATACAATGCAAAATAGTAAGCAACTCTCTGTCCCTGATGAGTAGCTATACATGCATGTGTATCTCGCTCTGCTATAAGCCTGTCACACTGTTGGTCTCTCTTAGCTCTTAGTATCTCAAGTTGTCTATCCCTATCTGACAATAAAGTCTCCAAAGTGGTGATCTGAGCTCTAAGCTTCTCACACTCTCTCTGGCACTATGACAATGCATCCCAGTATCCCTGCCAGTATCTCTACCACTATCCCTAGGAGGATCTTGTCTAGGAGTTCCACCTTCTCCACTCAGCACCTATCCAGATTGTTATCATTGTTGCTTCCTAGTCAATAACAGACCTGGATCTATCTATGGAGGCACGAAACATAATCTTGTATGCATGCCCTCCCCACTACCACCCACTCCACTACCACCCACTCTGCCACCACCCCTATCTTCTCCATCATCTCCTCGATAATCTCGGCCATATCTCTGACCTCTGTCCTGGGGAGGGAACCTCCCATCTCTTGCACCATCCCTGCCACCCCCACCTCTTCCATCTCTCTGAGCTCCGCCTCTACCTGTCACAGGTATATCATCGGCAGGATCGTAATCAAGAGAATCCTCTATGCGAGGAGCTACCTCATTAGGTGTTGTAAATTGAGCAAAGGGAAACTGTGACAAATGAGCAAGGTATACATTTGTGCACCCACCATCTGCAAAATTAGGAAGGTAATCCCATCTGACTACGACCATCTAACTGATCTCCAACTGTGCAGTCTCATATGATAATCAAGCTCCCCATAGAGGCTCCTCATTATGGATGCGGGTTTAAGTTTTCAAGTCCTATGACATACCCTATATACGTCCATATTGCCTTAGCACATGAGTAACAACAAATCTCTCTATAATGTACCTGGTATGGCTAATCAAATATTTGCTCTAGAAAAAATAAGGCATTTGTCACCTGTGTGAGGTCCACTCCTCACATTCTAAATACAGCCTCCACTCAACCACTGTCATGTCATCAAATACACAGCTCCAATATTCCATCTTACCCAGATGGGGATGTTGGATGAATCATGAATACATATATATAAGGTTGCTCAGGTACTCTCTTCCTATCTACAATCGGTTGTGTAACAGGGATGTGCTCCCAGGCCTTGATCTGTAAAATCAATATACCTACTTTCATGCTCTAAGGGTACTCATATACAATCTCATGTATCTCTCTGTACATGTGGGCTAATATGTAACTGCCCCAGCCAAATCTGTGTGCTGAGATGACCATCTGCTCAAGTGTCTCTACCCACCCACACATGAATCCATGATGGCCTTTGTCAGGCACGAGGATACCTCCAATCAGTCTAGCAAGATACATAGGTAAATGATCATAGTGATCACACATGTAGTCCCAGGTAAGGTAATGACAGACTATAGAAGGATCTGCAAAGTATCTTCATGAAGAAGCGATCACTATGGCAGATTACAACTCAAAATGTACCTCTCAACCCATGACTAGAATCTGCATAATATGCCACACATCCTCTGGTGTGATGGTCATCTTTCCAGTTAGGAGATGGAAGGTGTTGTGCTTTGAATTCCATCTCTCAGCCAGAGCAGTCAACAACCCCTGATTTACCCTGATGTTGGGTAACTCTATACATGATGTCATTCCAAGATGCCCTATAATATGTAACTCATCAGTTGTCAAGGAATGGGATAAGGCAAGGACTCATGTAGGGTGAGGTCCTCGAAATGATACAACCTCAAATTCAATCTATCAAAAGAACACATTTACAGGTTTAAATCAGTATTCTAGCTAAGGCAACTACGTAGACTAGCTAACAAATAAGTCTTTTTGGCCTTCAGAAAGAGGAAAAATAGTCAAATTGAAAAAAACTAACTCCTAAACTGAAAATGAAACTATTTTTCCTAGGTGTGATCCTTAATATCGTATGTGATATGCGATTTACCGGATACGATGGGGAATTCGGGAAGTGATCCTATTTTGACAGGATGCGACACAGGATGCAGGGTGTGATCCTATTTTCACAGGATGTGACACATTCCAAGAATGAGAAAAATTATACTAAAAATGATGCAAGACCTTCTAACATGATGCGACCCTAAAATTACGGGATGCGATCCAGAATTCTATAAGAAAATCGGATGTGATACGGGATTGACCGAACGTGACCCAGGATGCGAAATTCCATTGGGAACTAAAAGCATCATAACTATTGCAAAATTTGACAAAATGAAAAATAGAAAGCATAAAAAGGTAGGTATTGAGGTACTCACTAGCGGTGCATACTAGACCGAGTGCTGGTGTTATTAAGCTAGCTCGAATCAATGTTTCTCCACAGGGACCACCATCTTCTCTATAAAGCTCTGGATTTATTAAGGATAAAAGTTAAAATGAATGAGTAAAAACTAAATTTTGAGATATATATTGACCTTTTTGAGCTGTTTGGAAGCTCCAGAACCCTTCACAGACTATCAAAATTCAATTTTGTTCTTCTCAGATCTATCAAGAACGAAATCGAATGCGCAGACAATGTTTTTAACAACACCGTACAAAATTTGTGACAGTCTCCCAAAACTACAGAATTGCTCTATATGTTCAAAAAATTATTTGCAAGATTTACACAATCAATTTTCTAGGTTCTATATTACCAAATTATACATTATTCATCAAAATCTTGGTCCTAAATCATTTTATCAGACTCTAAATTTACATTTTCAAGTAGTTGACTTGGTAAAATTCTGTTTTCTCTTAACATACCTTCACTTCATCACCTCTTCTAGTTGATTTTTTCTCGATCTAACCAATTTGTTCTAGTGATATCTCATTCTACAGAGGGATTATATTGTTTTTCCTTTGATTTCATTCTCAAGGGGGCATGATCACACTTAAATTCTTTCTCAAAAATCAACAAAATGACTTCATCATCAAAAGACTAGGGGCATGGAAGTTTCCTTCAATCAAGTTGGGAGTGTTGGATAGAAGGCTTCAATGCTAAACAAGATAGATATCTATGTCTACATATTCTCAGATCTTTATTAAGATCCTAGCATCTTCGTACTAACCCTTGTTCGATCAAGTTTGGAGCCAGTATTATCAATTCTCGTTCGATCAAGTTCATAATTGGTATCTTGAAGATCTTTGTTTTACTGACCTTTTTTCGATCAATGTAATAACCATCCATGTTTTGCTTTTAGTTTAGGATGTCGTACTCTTTAGGCATTGGTTTCAGTTGTTTGGCCGAATTCTTTTAGGCCACATTTCATGTGAGCTGATATTATTTTATTTGATGATGATACTTGATTATGATATCATGGTTTTACCTTATGCATAGATAGATGTGATGATCTTATCATGTTGATTATTATATGTCGATTTTAGTTTATGATATACGTACCCCATACTCACATGTGTATGGTTGTCTTATATGTGAATGTACTTGTTGATGTGTTGTTGTGGTAGAGGACGGAGACGTAGTTACTTACTTCGGTGAGATCCACACGTTCGACCGATCCCTATCATTGATTGCGATATTATATTATGCATGTACATGTGTATTTTTTGATGACAGGATTGCAGGTACAGGGCATCGTCTTCCCTGAATTGGCAGGAGTGAGTGTGCCCATAAATATTCATCTCAATGGTAAAGAGGGGAGGTAACATACAGATCCAAAACCCTAACCTAAGCCTAATCATCCTAATGTAGGATGAGTTTCAGTATGACTACCTTATCTGGATTTGTCTAGGTTGACAGAATTCGAATACCCTCTCTCTTGGGTTCCCTGGCAGGGTGTTACAATCAAGTTCAAAGTCAATAATATCAGTCTTAGTTCAATTAACTGTGAGATTGATCTCATTAGATATTTCATTCAATCAAGTGCGGAATCCTCAAACTTTCTGAAGCAACATCAGACATTCTTTGAATCAATGCACTTCTCGCCCATCAATTAAAAGAGGGGAAAATGTAGCCACCCTAATTTGGTCTACTCTAACCAAAGACCCTATTCTGCTAAGTGTGATCATACCCCTAATTATGTTAGGAAAGTTACTCAATTAATTGGCATAATTCATTTAAATCTATTTAATCTCCTAAAATCATAGTGATTTCATCACTATCTCACATTAATTACATTGGTCTATTTAATCAAATCAAAACAATTAAATACTTGGATAAAGTTATTAATTGAAAGGAATTAAGTAAAATCTCCTAATCACAACTCCTCACTTTCAAAATGGAAAGTCAATCCACTAGCCAATGAGAGTTAAATCACTTGGATCACCTCACATGGATCACCAAAGATTCAATCTCCACCTTTGTTCACAAATCAATCTTGCCCACTCATTCCTCAAATTCTTCTATAAAAGGAATGAATTTTGAGCTCAATGGACCCCTAATTTTAGAATTTCATTTGCACTCTTATGCTTTCCTAATTTCTTAGAAATATAAATGCATTCTTAGCTCAATATTCATAATTTTCATAATCTTTCCTTTTGGAGCATTAAAATGAACTTTTCATTTACATTTAGCTTGCATTCTACTTGAATCTTTCATTCTAAGCTTGAATATGTCATTGATTTATGCATAACCTGAGTGCAATTATAGCATTTATCATAGTCTTCTTAGATAGGAAGGAATATGTCTCTTTTAGTGATTTCTATGTTCTGATTAATAAAAAACAGGTTTTACAAGGACCCGAAACCTTTACAAAAAAAGAGAGTTCAGCAGGTTTTACAAGGACCTGCAACCTAGATAAGAGATACACAGTTTAGAAAGCAAACTAAAACTTTTCCATAGCAACAGGACCAGAAGGGACAGCAGCACTACTAAATGAACAGACAAAAAGTCCCACAGTAAAAGCATGAAACAACAGGGGCAGCAAAAAGGAAGCAAACAGGACAATCAAAGAAAAGAAAATAGTTACATTTCTTTAACCATTTCTTCAGCTTCCAGGACCATTAGTTGCATGTTGTTAACAGAAGTCTTCAGTTCCTCTGTTTCTT
>MU226779.1:1705669-1746912 GCA_018584345.1 Thuja plicata | reverse complement strand
TTCTCCCAATTTATCAACTGGCCTAAAGCTTTCCCATAATTATTCAAAGCTTTCTTAATACTATTTGCATTATTAACTGAGGCTTCCCCCATAATCACCGAATCATCAACAAACTGTTGATGAGAACAAACCATGTTGTCCGAAGAAGGTTTAAGCCCTTTAATTTCTCCTGTCCTCACCTGGTTCTCCATATACCTACCAAGACACTCTGCCATTAATACAAAAAGGATAGGAGACAAGGGATCTCCTTGTCTTAAACCCCTTGAAGATTTAAAGAACGCAGTAGGAGATCCATTAACCAAAACTGAAAAAGTTGGCGATGATATAAGTTGGTATATGATTTCTATGTTTTGCCTCTCATATTTCATGTTTTTATCACTAATCCAATGACATATTGAAGTTTTGTGTTGTAGCTTGCAGGTACAATAAATACACACACACTAATGAAATTCCTATTATAGTTGAGAATATTTATTCCCATGCTTCTCATGATGAATAAAAGACCTTAATAGTTCCTCATATACATGTGCAAAATCTTTCCCATGACTATGAAAAATTTGAACAATGGTTAAGACAATTAAACTCTGATCTCAAGGTCATCTCCTTAGTTGAGGGTTTGAAAAAGTTAATTCACAATGATAAACATGGTGTTAATGTATTGTGTACTATCTCTCATCTTATTGGTAAAAATTTCAAACCTATTATAGATTATTCCCAAGAACTTGGTTTCACTCCACGTCCCACTAGTGTTGAGACTTACATTCCTATTTCTACTTCAATACCTAGTGTATCCACTTATGCTCCACCTCTTATGACCACATTCATTCAAAACACCAATCATGCACATGTTATCATTCCTAATCATGTTGTTCCTCCAATTATTTCATGTGTTTCACAACCTTCATCCATGCCTACCTACAATAATGTTCCATTTTCATATTCCAGCATTCATTTCATTTCCCATAATGGTCCAAACCTTTCACACATATCTCCTCTCACACTTTCTATAGAATCCACTATCAATAGCCTTGCTCAAACCAACTCATCCTTGCAACAATAAATTGCTTCCATGACTCAATCCAAGTTTAATATTACTAATTGTGACATTACTAGACCTTTTTCTTTAGACATCATTCATGTTGCTATCCCTCAATACATGAAAACACCTCTTTTAGAGACTTACAATGGTAAATTTGATCCCTTGACTCATGTTACAACCTTTCAAACATTGAGTAGTGATTTCTCTCATGGTCATAGTTTCATGGCTAAATTGTTTACTAGAATATTTTGAGATAAGGTCTTGCAATGATATTTTTCTTTACCTCCTTATTTCATTGATTCCTTTCAAAAACATGATAATTCTTTCATCCAACTATTTGAAAACAATATTGATCCTAATATTCCTTTGATTGATTTGATGCATTGTAAATAAGGTGTTAAAAAAAAGTGATTGATATCATTGGTAGATTTAAGTATTTGCATTCTCAAATTTATTATCGTATGTCTAATATTGATGTTGAATGTATTTTCATTTCTATTTACAAAAAGGCATTAGAGATAAGATGTTTCTTTCTGAATTCTTTTTCTTTACTCAATTATGTGTAGTGCTTCATAATTATCATCAAGTGGGTCAATTTGAGAGCACTCCTCAAATGGATCCATTTGATAAGAGTGATGTCACATCCCATTCCTTTCAAAAAAAATGAAAACCTAAGGTCTTCATCAATATTAACAATTCATCAAACAACAGTGATGAGAAAGTGGTAGTAGCATTCAAAGGTGTGGCTCCTTTGTCATCTATTTTTATACCTTCTTGTAATTTTAAACCTCTTTCTGAATCTTTTCATAATTTGATGTTAAAGTATCTTAATAAAAATGTTTTAACACTTCCTCCCACTAAACCAATTAATACATCCAAACATTTTCCTAAATCCTTTGATCACAAAGCTTTTTGCTAATACCATCATCAACCTAGCCATGATACTAAGAAGTATTTTCATTTGAAATCTGTTATTCAAGACCTCATTGATTCTAATACTATATCTGTTGAGGGATTTAATGATCAAGGAATCAAGTTTGTTACACCTCCCAACCAAACTTTGAAAATCTATACCAATCTTTTACCTTCTCATTCAACCAATATCATTGATTCTACCAAGTCTTTAACTTCTTCCTCCACCCATGTTGTTGACTGTGATGTTGAGTATACTGAAGCCAACAATATCTTCAACCTTATTGACCAATCCAAACCTAAACCCAAACTTGAACCTAATATTTTTATTATATTTGATCCTAAAGAGATGATTAAAGAACCTAATGGTCCTATTTACATTGTAGAAAAATTTAATGGTCTCTTTCTTATGGTATCCTTATAGACCCTACTTTCATGGTGAATGTTATAACTGACAAACATATTTACACTAGACAACTACAACAAGATTTCTATGACAAATCTAATGTGATGATTAAATAATTTCAATGGTTTTACTTACCTTACCCATGGTTCCATTACTTTTCTTGTAGAAAGTGGTGGTAAAATCTTGGATTTTACCTTCATTGTCATCCCAACTTTCAGTCAGTTTCAAGTAGACTTGGTCTTCCTTGTCTCACTTTTATGAAATCTATAGTCTCTCCTATCCATAAGTGTCTGAAATTTCCCCATAATAGAGAGATAGTCACGGTTAATCATAGTCACTATCAACATTTAGTGCATTGGGGGAATTTTGACCTTGACTTATTTTGTCCTTCCATGCCTCAACTAATCCAATCTTATAAATAAAATTTATTCATATTCTATCAAAAATTTAAAATCCAAAATATTTGTGAACTTAGCACTCTAAATCTTGTTCCATCTCCCTACCCTGAACCTGGACTTCTTCCTACACCTCCTATATATTTACCTCTATTCCACCTCCTATATCCTATAAACATTCTACATATTTTATCTATCAACCTAGTGATGTGCCTTTCATACTTCCTCCTAAATAAGAAATGGACCAATGTTGATTGATCCTAAAATAAGTCAAATTTCAAACAAACCAAATGTAATTATTGTGCTTATGAATGTCATTGTAAACACCGTACTAGATCCCGTGAACATTCTTCCCAAAACTATTCCTCCCCTAAGACACCTATTGATGTTGTGATTCCCTTTGACCAACCCATTCATAGTGCAAGAGAGGAAGTCAATATCAAAAAGATCAAATTGAATAAACATGTAGATTCTAGTCAGATTAGAGATCCAATCTTGATTAATTTGGATGAAGAAGATACTCTTGATGATGATGATTTCAATGTTCCTAATACAAATGATGTTCAAGCTAGTGATTTTTATAATATGTATGAGCTTATTGATGTTAATCATTATTTACCAACTAGATTTACAAAATAATTATCTCTTGATCCTAGTGACAAACAAAGTGACTCATCCTTAGAGCATGGTCCTTGTTTGTAATTGGCTATTGTTTCATCTATCAAGATTGATGTTTCTCCTCATGTGTGTTTCTCACCTTACCTAAATGATAAAAATTGATATGGAGAGGGGGTAGGCGATATGTTAGATTATATCCTCTTGTATGGTGGATCATTTTATGTGTTTTCCTATCATGTTATGCTTCCCCTATGATGTGCTAATTGTTATATGTTTTTTTAGATTTCTTTCTTGTTTCTCCATTGGCACAAGGTGATAAAGGAATCAACATGTTGTGACATTCCTCTATTTGTATCTCATTTCTTCTATATGTTGTATACATGTTATGTCATGCATGTGCTATTATTTATAAATATTCCTTTGTGTTATCTGATTGGGGATGACACAAAATGGTAGATACCTATTATTTTTGGTCTTTGTGATTCCATCCAGAAAAAACTCTTCTTTGTATCTCTTATGTGTCATTCTTCCCTTGTGCTTGTAGTTATGATACCTTTTGCGAATGATGAAATTTCATTTTTTTATATATAATTCTGATAGACGTGAGCTATCATATGATCATAATGACCCTGGAGTTAGTATATCCCTTTTGTGGTCTTTTTTTATGTGTTTTATTTCCCTTGGTTTGTCCTTGTTTGGGGGCATCTCATAGTGGAAACATCTCTTATAGGGTGTATGTATGCTATGTTAAATCGATTTCTCTCATTAAGGCATTTGCAATTGCTTTAACATGGGTGCATAAACTTTTCTCCTTGTTTCAGATTTTGCACACACAACAATTTGATGCAACCTCTTAAGAGGATGGCTAAGGAGACAATGCTTTCCTTACATTAATATTTTAGATTATCATGCCCCTATGCATTATTCAGTGGATCCTTTTGATAGACCAACACTGGGGTAGGAAATGGAATGGAATTTGATTCTAAATAATGAAATTCAGCTTGGGCTATACATGTAAATCTAATTCATAAGCTTGTGAAAGGTGTCTGGGAAATATGCCATCAAGGGGTGAACATTGTGAGTTGTGTGGGGATGAATGAAGCTATGAAAGTGAACCTATTGTAGACCAAAATAACTCTGGCAATAAGAATTGTCACTTCCTAGTGACAAGAGCTGAAATTAAACTCACGGATCCAAGGGAAGCTAATCTGAAAATTAAAAAGCAATATAAAGCATGACGATTTAATCTAGAAAATAATCTCACAAGAAATAACCAACAAACCATATAAATTTAAATTCATAATTAAACCTAAAGCACATAAGAAATAATTAGAATTATGTACAATTACATATATTATAATATCTAAACCAATATGAACAATACTAAGCATGTAATCAATTAAAATCATAACACATGGTAAATAAACACACATCTAATCTAATTTTTTTTACTAAATTTAAAATAATTTCTCCCGCTGTAGTGATTAGGGCTTCATCTACTGCTTCCCATGCCAGGGGCACCTGGGCTTCTCCCACAACTGCTGCAGCTATCCCTGCTAGTGGCGCTCGGGCTTCTCCTGGTGTGGATGCTTCCCTTCATGCTAGTGGCACCTAGGATTCTCATGTCATCATTGCAGTCCTTACTGGTGGTGCTTGTGCTTCTCCTAGTGTGGATGTTTTCCTTGTAGTAGATGCTTCTATTAACACTGTCATCATTGCTTCATTAGCCCCGCCCCACCCTTCTCTGGGTCTAGTTACAGTTTTTGTTCCCTTGTCGGTGGCTGGGTTTTTTGGCTCCCAGACTATTCCTTTGGTGTTTGCAGTGGATCTTCTAGCTTCTGGGGTCTCCTCTTAGCGAAAATATGTTGCACCTAAGCAGTTTGTGGCTTCTGGAGATAGGGTTGCAACCCCTCTCTGTGTCTCTAACCCTCTAATCCTCTCTCTCGATGTTGAGGTTTTGGAAGACATTGATTTTGCGTCCTCAGTTTTCAAGGAACATGGTCTTATATGCAGGTTTAAGGGCCTCTGGCTGAGTCTTTCTTATTTGCATGCTTGGATCTCTTTCCATTGGGAACCAATCATTTCTAAAACTGTTCACATCTTCCCTATGGCAAGGGGTTTTTTCATTGCCAAGTTTGAGAGGGCTGCAGATAGGAACTTGATTCTATGTGATCATTTTTTTAGCTGGGATGCCAGATGCATGCTCATGATAAAGCCTTGGCATCTTGGCTTTGATGCCTCTTCTGAGTCTTTCTCAAAGGTTCCTACTTGGGTGAGGATTCCCCACCTTCCACTTCATTTCTGGGTTAACTCTCTTCTAGAGGCTGTGGGTGCGGCTCTTGGGGATTTCCTGATGGTTGATGAGGAATCAGATGATATTCTTCACTCAACTTATGCTATAATTTTGGTTGATTTGGATATTTCCAAAGCTCTTCTAGAAAAGATAATGATGAAGCATTCTAAAGGTCATGGATCCAATATTTGGATTATGAAGGTCTCCCCTTCAAATGCAGGAGATGTTTTAAAACTGGTCACTTAGCAGACCAGTGTGGATTGGAAAAGGTTAAAAGACCTACTTCTTGGTGGAAGGGGGCCTCTTCCCAACATTATTCTATTGTGAAGGATTCATCTATTAGAAGTTTTTCTCATGTTGTTTCTTTCTCTCAAGAGAATGTTGAGACCAATGTGCCTCTTGGGACTATTGTTGGCTCTTCCCCAGGAGTTGATCCCCTCCCTGGGATGTCTCCTTGTACTGAATCAATCATTTGGGGCTCTACTGGTAGTGATGCTTTTGCTCCTCTTACTGGTAATGCTTCGTTGGTTACTTCTAGAATGGTCGCTACTGAGTCATCTCCCGATGTTGCCTCCTTGGATTCTCCTGGTCCTATCCTGGGACAATCTCTTGACTCTCAGTTTTTGGGAGTCCCGATTCTTGACTCGATTTCTATGCTAGAAATGGCCAAGAGAGTGGATGATGGGTGGACTTTTGTTAAAGGAAAAAAAATCAAAACATCCACCCTCGTTTGACATGTCTCTTCATTCCCAAAAGCGGAAGAAATAATATTAGGCTTTCATTTGGTGGCAGCTGATTTTTGCTGCCTATTGGAAGCTAAAGGGTTGTAGGACTTAATTGTGTTATTCTTCTAGTAGCATTTTTTCTGGTTGAGGTACTAGATACTTTGCTAGAACCTCTTTTTTTGTCCAGGTTGAGGGAGTTTGTTGTAAAACCCTCATTGTGGTCTTGTTTTTTGAGTGTTTTCTTTATAATCTTTTGTGACCTTCTTGTACAGAGTTTTGGGGCCCCTTCAAAACCTATATTTACCTTAATCAAAGATACACATCTAATCTAAAATAAATCACCAAAAATCTTGAAAAGTGGATCTTGCCTCCTCAATACATCTCGTGAGACAAAACGAATGCCTTTCTACACTACTTTGATTAGAGTAACATTATTTTTTTTCCCACAAATATTACAAAGTATGTACATAATATTTTGTATACAATAATCTACTTACAAAAATCTTCTCTCCCCTTCAAATCTACCTTATGCTTCTTATATATACACAACCTACATGCACGAATAGTTTATTTGTTTTCTCTTGCTATCACAAAAAAAAACTAAATAATTTGGTAGTCTACATAAGACCAATGCTATTATCAATGAATTTATTGTAATAGAAAAGTTGTTATGAATTTTTTATAACAACAACACAGAATAGAAAATAATGGGATTTTATCTTCTCCCCACGCAATTTGGCAATACACTTCAACCACTGATTATGTGACCAACAAACTAGTGATTGTTGTAAAAATATGGTTGTTGGCCACATATTAAATTTAGTCTTCTCACAAAAGCTACGTAAATATGCATATTCTAGTTTCTCTCAAATAGAAGCTGGCACCAAATTGGTTATAATAGCGGTTAAAAGTCTATGGTTTTTCCTCCATACAGTTGGTGAAATAAGAGTCAAAGATAGCATGTATAAATCTATAGGTTTCTCCAAGTGGAAAGCACATCTTACTTTGTTTAAGTACAAAGTAAGCAACTAAGTGGCACCATCATCAAACATCTACGTGAACAATAAAAATATGATTTTATGTGGTCACTTAATAAAGTTGTTTTCATGATAATGAAATGTCATACACATCAGTTCATGTCCAAAATGAGGCAAGAAGTTTTGTAAAATAGGCGACAAGAAGATCTACACCCACAAATCAGCATGCTACAAGCTATATGTTCCAAGGCATGAAATAAAAATACTAATTAATAAATTCAATCAATAATAAATTTTGATTAATTTATCCAAAAACTATATTAAATATCACTTATGTATATGTAACCATTTGTAACATAAAATGGTAAAATGGGATGAAATGGAACATAAATGAAATATGGAAGTGAGTATGAAGGAACATGAAATGGATTAAATGAGATAAAATAGGACATAATTATCTCTCATCATTCCCCCCCAACTTAGCATATTGTTCATTTTATTTTCTTTGAATCCTTTTATCAACTTCTTTCATAGAAAGCTTCATGACTTTGCGTTACTTTGTTTAGTATAATTCCTTTAATTTTTATTTCTCTTCATTTTTCATTTGATTCTTCTCTCATTTGATCTTTTTGTCCTTTCTCGTCATCTATTCAAATGCTATATCTAGGAGGTGTCTTGAAAAAAAAAACTTGATAGTTATGAGCTATATGAAATGGGTGGAATAATAGGCAATAAGATGAGAGGTGAAAATAATGGATAGAAAAATGGGATAATAAAGATAATGGGTGAAAAGATAAGCAATAATGGGTGAAAGATACATTATAAGGATGGGTGACTTGTTGAACCTATACACATGGAATTCAGAAATACTAAAGACAAAACAGGACTAGGTTTCAATAATAAATTTGAAAAACCCTACTTCAAGAGATGGTCCAATCTTTGATGAAGGAAGTGATGAAGAAGAAGAGAAAAAACTAGAACAATGGACCTATGAGAGATTATTGCATATTGGTACAGAGTATTTCAAATATCAAGGAGAAAGATATGTACCTAGCTTTGAAACATCACAAGACGCTCATGTTCCTTTATTGACACAAGCTACTATTCAAGAAGTAGAGGAAATAATAGAAGACTCTCCAGAAGTCCCATTGATAGAAACAACTCCTGAATAAATACCCCAACAACAAGATTTACATCCTAACTAGGGGAAGTTGGTCACTATTTCACATGTTCTAGATTTACCTCACTTTGACTACAAGTGGCTAATAGGGTACATCAGGTAACTATTGTTGGGTTTCTAAACAGATCAGATGATGAAATAATAGACTCACATGATTATGAATGGGATATCCTATCTGATGCTACCATGGACATTGAAGTAGATGTGATTCATAAACTGGCACTGATATTTCAAAGAGGAGAGATTTCTAACACTTCCCCTAACACAGTTGTTGTTCCAGAATCAGATGAGGTACCATTACCTAGAATTCTTGATGAAGAAACTGGTGTTTTACTAGGTCTAGACGACATTATGAGACTACAAGAAATGAGTTCCATTTTGCTAAGAGAAGAAGAAGAAAGCTCAACTAATGATTCGCTAGATTTATGTCCGCATATTACTAAC
The DNA here is from genome assembly GCA_018584345.1 of Thuja plicata. Taxonomy (NCBI): domain Eukaryota; kingdom Viridiplantae; phylum Streptophyta; class Pinopsida; order Cupressales; family Cupressaceae; genus Thuja; species Thuja plicata. Next base: position 1,737,923 of record MU226779.1, on the reverse strand, counting down.
AACGACCCTATAAATGACAATTTAACTCTAGATGGTCTAAACCCTATAGAAGTTGAATTAACAGAACATGTCTTGTCAATTAATAGTTTTGATGCTGATGCAATGTTGTCCTTACCAAATTCTGATTCATTATCCTTGATAAGCCCTGACCTAATTTATTGGATGAATTCATATCCTAATCCTATCATGAACTTCCCTAATGACTACACTTTGGCCTGTTACCTAAATGCTTGTGACCCTTATCCTTCTTCCACAAATGCAAGGAGTGTGAACATGTCAGAGGAGGATATCAAGTTTCTTAGTCACAAATTGAAAAATAAAAAGAAAAGAACTGATGGTGAAAACCACGTTGTGGCAGTGTCAGATTCTAAAAAAGTAAAAATAAAAGATGTATCTGATGGCGAAAACCTCCCAAAAGTGCCAAAAGATGAGATTCCTGATATCCTCCCTGAGCACTTTCAAGAAAGATCTTCAGTTTTGATAGAACCAACACAACTATTTGACTTGGGCACAGCTGAAGTTCCTCAAATTGTTCACCTAGCACAATCCTTGTCAGAAGAGGAGAAGATACAATTCACTGAGTTCCTAAAAGAGAAAAAGATCAACTTTGCCTGCTCTTACACAGATATGTCTGGACTGGATCCTAAATTAATAATGCATCATTTATCTATAGCTCCTAGGATCAAACTTGTGAAATAGAAACTAAGAAAGATGCATCCTCATGTTGCATTACTGGTGAAAGTAGAGCTAGAAAAATTACTGAAAGTTGGATTCATAAGAGTCATCGCTTACACATGATAGATTTCTAATGTGGTACCAGTATCTAAAATAGATAAATCTATTAGGATCTATACATACTTTAGAGACTTGAACAAAGCATGTCCTAAAGATGATTTTCCACTGCCAAACATTGATATGATCATAGATCTTATAGCGGGCTGTCAAATGTACTCATTAATGGATGGTTTCTCGGGCTATAACCAGATTAAGATTTCTCCTGAAGACCAAGAGAAGACCGCATTTACATGTGCATGGGGAATTTTTTGTTGGAACGTTATGCCGTTTGGATTAAAGAATGTAGGTGCTACATACCAAAGAGCTATGACTACCATATTCCATGATATGATACATAAAAATATGGAGGATTACGTGGATGATACCTTAGAAAAATCAAGAACAAGAACTACTCATATTGAAGACTTGCAGAAGTTATTAGATAACATGGAACAATTTCAACTCAGGCTTAATCCAAAGAAGTGTGCCTTTGAAGTTCAATCAGGAAAGCTACTAGGGTTTATAGTATCAGCAAAAGGAATTGAGGTTGACCCTACAAAAGTCAAAGCTATACTAGAAATGTCACCTCCACATGACATTAGTCAAATGAGGACATTACAAGGAAGACTCCAATCAATCGGGAGATTTATGTCACAACTTGCAAACAGAGCACAACCTTTTACTAAATTACTACATAAGGGTGTTACCTTCAAATGGGACGAACATTGTGAAAATAACTTCAAAGAACTAAAAGAGTACTTGGATACTCCTCCTATTCTCATGACACCCATTCATGGAAAGCCATTACTCCTATACATTTCAGCTACTGCTACATCACTAGGAGTATTTCTAGCTCAAGAAGATGAAACTAAAAGGAAAGAGAAATCTACTATATCAGCAGAACACTAGTATCTTATGAACTCAATTACAACATAATTGAAAAGGATTGCTTAGAATTTGTCTTTGCATCACAGAAATTGAGACATTATATGTTGTCACACGTAGTAAAATGTATTGCAAAGATAGATCCTTTGAAATGCCTCTTAAGCAAGACAGCATTAACAAGAAGGCCAGCAAAGTGGGTCCTGATTCTAAGCAAATTTGATATTGAGTACATGGATAAAAGGGTTATTAAAGGACAAGTCATCACAGATCAATTGGCTAATTCACACTTGCAAGATGATGCACCTCTGATAATTGAATTTTCTGATGAAATAATAATGCATTTAACTGAACATCTATGGAAGATGTACTTTGATGGTTCTTTCACGCAACAAGGCTCTAGAGAAATATTTCTCTTCATTACTCCTCAAGGATACAAGATTCCCAAGGCATACAAATTAATGTTTTCATGCACCAATAACATTTCTGAATATGAAGCATTAGTGAATGGTCTTAAATTGGCTATGGAATGGAAGATCATAGAGTTACATGTGTATGGTGACTCTCAGCTTATTATTAATCAACTAAAAGGAGACTATCAGACTAAAGATGAAAATATTATGCCTTATAAAAAACTGGTTGAAGACTTGAAGAATTAATTTTTCTTTGTCACATTCCAGAGCAAATACCAAGAACAAAAAACAAAGCTGCAGATGCTATGGCTACACTGGCATCCATGTTACAACTAGAAGAACATCAACTCCGCAATGAATTCTTGGTGGAAGAAATATCCTATCCAGCTTTTGATACCCATGAGTACCAAATAATTTATGCTTTGAATGCCCAAGACCAATCTCGATACACCAAACTTATTTCCTATCTAACTGACCAAACTCTACCCAATGGTTTATCAAGGAATAAAAAATGAGCCTTAATTAGGACAACATCATGTTATGTCCTCATTACTAATAAATTTTATAGAAAAGGTCTCAACGGTACACTTCTTAGGTGTTTAGAACAAGAAGAGTCAGATCGCGCATTGAAAGAAGTCCATGAAGGTGTATGCGGATCACACTCAAATGGATTTTCACTAGCTAAGAAACTGCTAAGAGTAGGCTATTACTGACCCACAATGGAAAAAGATGTTCTATTTTCAAAGACATGTCATAAATGCCAAACCCATGGAAATCTCATCCATGCTCCTGCTAGAGAACTCATACCATTCATAACACATTGGCCATTTTAGCAATTGGCCTTTGATTTTGTTGGACAAATATATCCTAATTCTTCAAGTGGATACAAATACATCATTACGGCCACTCAGTATTTCACTAAGTGGCTCAAAGCCGTGCCACTGATCAAAGCCACTGGAAAATAGGTGGCTATGTTTATCTTGAACTGTACATTATTTGTAGACATGGGATACCCTCTTCAATTGTAACAGACAATGGGGGCCAATTTAAAAACCAAGACATTGAAGACCTTTGCACATAGTTTCACATTACTAAGAACTATTCCTCAATCTATTATCCTCAAGGTAATGGACAAGCTAAGGCATCTAACAAGAACATTCTCAAAATCCTACACAGAACTGTGAGTAAGTCTTGAAGAGACTGGCATTTGCAATTAAATCTGGCACTTTGGGCCTATAGAACAAGCATTAGAACACCAACTGGAGCCATGCCATTTTCCCCAGTCTATGGAATTGAGGAATTATTACCTATTGAGATTGAAATACCATCTTTGTGGGTATCTTTACAAGGTCTTGTTACTGATGAACAATACCGCATTGATAGGGTGAATTCTTTAGACTTACTTGATGAGTGCAGGAAACAAGCGTTTGATCATCTGAAAGTGTACCAAAAATGCATGTCAAAAGGGTACAATAAAAAGTTCAAACCATAATAGTTTCAAGTGGGGGATCTCTTTCTAAAAGAGAAACCTAAGAACCAGCCAAACAGAGAATAGAAAGGAAAGTTTGAACCCAATTGGCTGGGACCTTATGTCATTACTGCAACTTTTGGGACTAGAGCTTATCAGCTAGCTACACCTGAGGGAGATGCTCTTCTTGGTCCCATTAATACTCTACATTTGAAGTGATTCTATGCTTGATATCTGGCTAGAAGAGCCTATGCAGTGAAAATATCAGAAAATACCAAAAAAAAAATCAGAAAATTGATCCTGAAGAAATCCAAAAATAGTGGAAAAAGTCCTAAAAAAAATGTATCCTTGGTGAAAACTTGGCAAACAAGCACCTTGATACTACAACAAAAAAATAAAAAAAGAACAAAAGAACAAAAATTTTGAAAAAGAGAAAAGTGCCTTGATGAAAACCTGGCAAGCAGGCGTCTTGGTAGAAAAAATAAAGCTTTGTCGAGTGGTGAAAATTTGGTAAACAGGAGTCACTCAAATGTTGTTCTCTATCTATCAATGCACTAATGACACTAAACCTTCATAATTGCACCTCTGTTATTTGGTGACTCTGATTCCTTACAAATGTCCTATCCTTGCTTGGGATTTGTCTACATTTGCATCTTAGGAATAGTCATTCTGCGCTGGGGGCATCTTTGCTAGCATGGTCAGTTCACGTCTGCTAGGTTGTCCTAGGATTCTAGTCTAGGATGGTTTTACCTCTCAAAAATAGTATTTCTCAATACTTGCACTTAAACGTCATTATCACAAAAAAAGGTGTTTCTTCAACATCACCTACCTGTAATGGACATCGCATTAGTGTTTCTCAACACTTTAATCAAGAACTTTAAAATGACCTAGTGTTCTTCAACACTTTAATAAAAAATGAACTAGTGTTTCTCAACACTTTAAGTCAACCAGTGTTTCTAAACACTACATTGGATTGCAATTGCTGACAAATTTAATCTCATATATACTCAGACATGAAAACATATTGCTTAAATTCCAAATTCTGATTGATGAATCTCTATTGTACTTGACAAATGAATCAACAGTATTTCTCAATACTACTTAAACACATAGTTTGATCTGGGGTTGATTATGACTCTTTCATGTTCCCATGATGTTTCAGACTATGGGCATCTAAATAGTTGTGAATTTTCTTTGATTGATTCTCAATTAATGATTGTTTTGTCTTCTGATTTACTCCATGACATCTATTCAAAGACAAAGAGTCGCAAGGATAGGGGGCATAATGTTTTCTTGGTTTTTTGCGTATGGTGATTGTTACAAATGATCCTATAAATTTCACCTAACTTGGATGTTTATGGTAAGAGCTGCCAACATGAGTGGATAACCGCATAAATCTTGATCCTCGTTATGTGTAAACTATGGTGAGGTTGACACAATTTCCTTTTTTTTCTAAATTATATTCTCACTAAGGTGTATGCTACATGATGTACCCAAGGATATTAATTTTCAAGGTCATTACGGGTCACATATCTTACATTACACTTGAACAGAAATTGATTCTTAATAGTAAAATGAGATAACTAACTTGTCGTCCTAGCTTCTACACCTTGATGCCTAAGTTCATTTCTGATATTGCATCCAATACACATAGTATTCATACTTTCATGATACCAGTGGGTATTAAAGACAGTTCTACTATCAGGTGCTATTCGTTACAGAAATGCCCAATGATGATAAAATGCTACAATGTATACAAATCAATGACGGTCCTAAGAGTTTGCATGTAGATGCATTTAGAGATTGCATGATTCATTTGACAGAATAGCATAAAAAGGACTTGATCTTAAAATGATTTCTTGATTCATCTAAAATCTAGGTTAATTACATAATCAATATTACTGCTATCAATGTCCTTGCATATCCATGACATACATTTTGTATTCATAAATGAGAAAGAGAAAAAGACAAAAACAAAGCATTCCAGCATTACATTTATTTCTACATCCTAAGTGCATCCATACATTTATTTTCATCTCAAAAACATTCATTTGCATATTCACTTAGTATCATTCGAAACACATTTATATCAGTAATAAATCAATGAGCATAAATGATGTCATCACATATTTAATCTAACTCATCAAGAAACCAAGATAAAATCACATGTGCATCAAATCTAAACATCTATCAAAGCAAGAGAACCCATGAACATACCAAAATCAAGATCAACTATCTCAATATATCAGATATGGATCAGATCAAAAATATGGAACTGTCTACAAAATAAGTATTAGAGTATCAATAAGGAATAGATATACATATATCAATGTCATCATACAAAAGAATGATCTCAGAAAGATCAAGATATACAATATGATCTCAAAAATATGACAAAATGTAGTATCAGGTCTGACTTCCACCCTCTCCCTGATCTAGAGGAGGAGGAGATGGTACAAATGGAGCTGGTGGAGGCATGGCCCCCTCGGGCTATTGATCCATCTGTTAATACAAAGATGCTCTTTGACCCTCGGGCACCACAGCATGATATAAACTTGAATAGTACACTACTCTCTGGCCTTGATGAGTAGCTACCCAAGCCTGGGTATCTCTCTCTTCCCTAAGTATGTCCAGTTGTCTATCTTTCTTTGTTCTGAGTCTATCCAGTTGTGTATCTATGTCTGTCCTAAGACGCTCAATTTTTGTATCCCTATCAGCAAGTAAGGCCTCTAAATTTTTTATCCTTGCTCTGAGATGCTCACGCTCACACTCACACTATGTCAATTCATCTCCATCTCTTCTTGAAGAACCCCTGCCTGTATCTTGTCTAGAGGGCCTATCCTGTGACCTATCCTGCTGAGTATCTTGCTGACATTGTCTCTTTCACTGCTGATCTCTAGTCAAAAGTGGACCTAGATCCCTCTGGGGAGAAACGAATCTGAATCAAGTTTTCCTCCCACTGTCGCCAACGCCCTCTCCACTACCACCCAAAGAACCTCTATCCCTATCATCTGCATCATCTTGATCATTAGGACCATGTCCTCTATTAGGAGGAGGGCATCTCCCACCATGTCTCCCACCATTTCTTCCACCATCCCTCCCACCATCCCTACCACTGTCCCTCCCCATAGCTCCTCTCTCTCTCTACGCTCCCCCTCTTCCTCTGACAAGATGGTCATCAGTGGGATCATAATCTAATGTATCCTCAATCTTTGGAACTGCCTCCTCCAATGTTGTAAATTATGGAAATGGATATTGTAACATCTGCGCATGGTAGCCATCCAAGCAACCTGCATCTGCTACCTCTGGTAGAAGATCCCATGGAACTTCTACCATATCTCTGATAGCTCATTCTGTAGTCTCATATATCAACTGGGGGACCCCATAATGGTGCCTCGTCTTGAATCTATGCATAAATAGAAAGATCTTGACACCTTCCCTGCATACGGCCATACTGTCTCAGCACCCGTGTGACTACGAATCTCTCTACAAAATATCTAGTCCTACCAATTAGATACTTGCTCTAAAATAAATAAGGCATATGTCACCTATCCGAGAGCCACTCCTCACAGTTAAGGTATGGTCACCATACTACAACACTCATATCATCAAATAAGTGGTGCCAATACTTGACCTTGCCAAGATGGGGCTGCTGAATCCAACCAGAATACATGAATACATATGGTTGATGCCCCAATCATTGCCTATCAACTATTGGTCATGTAACTGGGATATGCTCCTAGGCCCAGATCTTAAGTACAAGAATACCAACTGTCATACTCCATGAATACTGGTAAACTATCTCGTGTAACTCCATGTACATGTGAGCAAGTATGCAACTTCCCCATGCAAACCTGCGAGAAGAAACCATCATCTTCTCTAACATGTCTACCCAACCGACCATAAATCCATTCTGTTCTCGGCCAGGCATCAGGATGCCTCTGATCAAACTGGCCAAATATATAGGAAGTCGATCATATTGATCACACATTTAATCCCATGTGAGGTAGCGGTGAGTAATACTATCATCTCCAAAGAAACGGCATGTCGTGGCCATAGCTAAAACAGAGGTAGAATCAAACTGCACCTCTCAACCAACCATAGGAACTCTAAGTATCTGCCAGACATCCTCAGGTGTAATGGTCATCTCACCAGTCAGGAGATGGAAGGTGTTGTGCTCTGAATGCCACCTCTCGGCCAGAGAAGTCAACAAGCCTCGATTTACTCTGATATCAGGTAAATCCCTCAAAGATAATAAACCTATGCAAGCAACTAAATATGCCTTGTCATCAGTCAAAGATCTCGATAGTGCAAGTACACGACCAAGATACAGTCCTTGAAATAAGACAACCTCGAAAGTAACCTGGTAAAAAGATAATAACTGCAGAAAAGTTCAAAATCAGTATTCTATCTAAAGGCAACTAAGCAAAAACATACTCGGCTAAGTATTTTGGTCATCAGACGGAGAAAAATAGTCAAACTTGCAAGCAAATTGACTCCAACACCAGAAACAATTATGTTTCCACAGGGTGCGATCCCTTTTACGAGATGTGATCCCCAATTCCTGGGATGTGGTGGGGCATTCAGGAAACGATCCTATTTTAGCAGGATATGACGCAAAATGTCGCGTGCGACCCTGTTTCAACAAGGTGCAAAACTCTTAAAAATCCTATCCAAATCTACAACATGCGATGAAAAGAGCTAAAACATGGTGCAATCTTGAAATCACAGGATGTGACCCAGGATTTCTGGTCAAAATAGGAAACGACATGAGATTCACAGGATGCGAGCCTAAAAATAGGAAATGACACAAAAAGAAAAGAGTTATAACTTCAACAAAAATGCATAAAAATGGAAATTTCAAACTTCACAAGATAGGTTTTTGACCACTTACCGAAGGTGGGTAGTCAACTGGACACTGATGTCGACGGTCAAGCTCGAAACAATGCTTATGCATGGGGACCACCATCTTCTCTATAGAGCACTCTGAATTACCTAGGATGAAAGTGAAAATGAGTGGGTAAATAGTGATTTTTGAGCTATATATTTGACTTTTTGAGCTATTTAGGAGCTTCGGACCTCCTCCCAAAAAACTAAAACTCATTTTGTTCTCTTTCTAATCAATCGGGAATGAAATCAAATGCACAGACAATGTTCTACACAACACAGTAAAATTTTTACGATAGTTCCCAAAAATGTAGATTTGCTCCATATGTTCTGAAAATGATTCACAGGCTTTACACAATCAGTTTTCCAGGTTCTATATCATCAAATTGCACATTATTCATCAAAAATCTTGGTCAGACATCATTTTATCTGACTCAGAACTCACATTTTATCTGACTCAGAACTCACATTTTAACGTGATTAACTTGGTAAAATTATTTTTTCTCTAAACACACCTTCGTTTCTCCACTTCTTCTAAATTGATTCTTTCTTGATTCAATCGATCAATTCAAGTGATACATCATTTTACAAAGGGATTTATTCTTTTTCCTTTGATTTCGTTCTCGAGGGAGCATGATCACACTTAAATCAATCAAATTCTTGCTTAAAACAGCATTAAAATGACTTTGTTATCAAAAAACTAAAGGCATGGCAGTTCCTTAACTAAGTCAGGACTGTTGGATTGAAGGCTTCAGTTCTCACAAGCTGGATATCTTATGTCTACTTTCCTTAGATTCTTATTAAGCTCCTGGAAGATTTGTACTGACCTTTGTTCGACCAAGTTCGAAGTCGGTATTATTAATTCTTGGACGACAACCAAGTTCAAAATTGGTATCTTTAAGATCTTTTCTTATTGACCTTTGTTCGATCAAGTTCAAATTCAATTCTATCAGTTTATTTCAATCAAGTGTGAGACTGATCTCATCAGACATTTCGTTCGATCAAGTGTGAAATTATCAAACTTTCTAAAGTCAACATCAAAAACTTTCTTTGAATCAATGCACTGCTTGCACATCTATTCAAAGAGGGGAAAATGTAACCACCCTAATTTGGTCTGCTCTGACCATAGATCCTATTTTCCCTAAGTGTGATCATACCCCTAATTATGTCAAGATATTTCTTCAATTTATTGGCATAATTCATTAAATCAAATTTAATCTCATAAGTGATTTAATCACTAAATCAAATTAATTTCCTTAGCCAATTAAATCAAAATAAATCAAATAATTCAAATCAATCAAAGCAAATCAAAACATGGCTAAAGTAATTAATAAAAGGAATTAAATAAATCCCCAAATTACATTTCCATTTACAAAAAGGGAAAGTCAATTCCCTAACCAATGGGAGTGAAATCACTTGGATCACCTCACATAGATCACCAAAGATTCAATCTCCACCTCTCCACTTTCAATCCTAACCTCTCATTCACCAAATTCTTCTATAAATAGAATGAATTTTAAGCTCAATGGGCCCCTAATTTTAGAAGTAAACTTATGCTGCTAGTATTCTTAGAAGTCCTTATGCATTTTAAATCATCTTTCATTTGCATTGTTATAATCTTCAATTTGAGAGCTTAAAATAAACCATTTCTTGAGCATATAGGCCAGTTTCATTTAAATCTTCCATTCTAAGTTGTATATGTCACTGATGCATAATCTGAGGGAAATTATAGTATTCTTCACACTCTTCTTAGATAGGAAGCAATAAGTCAGTTTTAGTATTTGATTTGATGGCTTATTCTTTATTTTGCACTAATGTAATGACTTATTGAAGTGTTGTGTTGCAGCTTGCAGGAACCACAAAATACACACACAATATCATTTTTGGAGGAAATGATGTAATGAGTAAAACGTTCTCTAAAGAAATGGAAAATGAATTTGAGATTTCAATGATTGGTGAGATGAAATTTTTCCTTGGATTGAAAATTAATCAGAATAAGACTGGTATTTTTATTTCTCAGATAAAGTATCTTAAAGAAATGTTGAAAAGGTTTGGAATGGAAGATTGTAAACCTATTGGAACACCCATGGTTATTGGTCACAAGCTCACTAATACAGATGAAACTCATAGTGTTTTTCAGACAAAGTACAGATCTATAATTGGAAGCTTACAATATCTAACCCACACTAGACTAGATATTGTTGATGTAGTTGGAATTGTGGCAAGATATCAAGAAAATCCTAAAGAGACGTGTCTTGCTTCTATAAAAAGAATATTTAGATATCTGAAATGAACACTAGATTATGGCTTATGGTATAAAAAATTTGATGATTTTGATTTACATGCTTATACTGATGTTGATTGGGCAGGAAATATTGATGACAAAAAGAGTACAAGTGGTGGTGCGTTCTTTCTTGGGTAAATATTGGTTTCTTGGCTAAGTAAAAATTAGGATTGTATTGCTCATTCTACTTCTGAATTTGAGTATGTTGCTGATGTTATAAATTGTACATAGATTGTTTGGATGAAATAAATATTGAAGAACATTGGGATAACTTTTGAGGAGCCAGTGGTTATCCATTGTGATAACACTAGCATAGTGAACATGTCAAAGAATCAAGTAATGCATTAAAAGACTAAACATATTCCCATTAAGTATCATTTCTTGAGAGACAAGGTAGCAGAGAAGGAGATTAGATTGGAGTATATCAACACAAAGGAACAGAGAGAAGATATATTTACAAAACATTTTCCAAAGGATGCCTTTGAGTATCTTAGAGGTATGTTTGTGGTGCAAGCCCATCCTTGAGAGAACTAAATTGATGCAGGAATGCATCAGTCCAGTGGCTTTTAGAGTTATATCATTTTTTGAACTTGTTGTATGGATCGACTCCTCGGGGGGAGTGATCGCAGGAACATTATAGAACATATTTGGGTGATTTTGCACCTGGTTTTTGGAGACATGGAGATTTGAAAAGGCTACACATTTTAGAGGAAAGAAGAAGAGTTATGGAACCCTTTTCCATTGTTGTCAAAGGGGGAGAGATTCTATGGGAAAATCTCTATTATTTTAGGGAAATTTGTGTTGAGCATATTGAGAAGATTTTATTGAGAGAGTACTTTTGGGTTGATGGATTTTCCCATATGTTACCATCAATGAAAAAGGGGGAGATTGTTGTAATTGGTTGCTGATGTTTTTTTTGGCATTCATGTTTTGTCACTGATGTCAACATATACATACTGGTTAATTTTGTTGCATGATGACTGACAGAAGTGTATGGGTATTGTATGGTTACTTCAGAATGAGAAAAGGTAGTGATGTGTACAGGGATGTGTTTTGATCTTATTCCTAAGGTTGAATCACTTAATATTGTCTACTGGATGAGTTACAGATTTTTTAGTGAAGGCTGGGTACTGGACGGTGACAGTGATCTTTGATAGAGTTAGTCTCTGTGTTTTGAGTATAACGTATGGATGATGTGGATTCAGGTTATGGGAGATTAAGAGATGGAAGAAGACATATTAAGGAAGGTTTTTTATGTTTTTTGGGTCATAGGACTCTTGGTGACATCAACAGTGGTGTGTGTTCTAGAGGAGACCTATTTGGGGCTGACTTCAGAGATCAAGTGCATATTATGGATTGTGAGCATGGATTACAGATCTTGAATTATATTTGATGAATTGTAATTAATGTTTACTTGTTATAGCTACCGTGTGTATCTTAGCAAGGGGTTAAGTAATTATTTTTACATTGGGAAAGCCTAATTGGATGACCTAATTTATTATTGTAATAGGGTAAATATGAGAGAGTTTTTCTTGTTGGAAAGTGTGATTGTGGAAGAGACAGCGAAGAGTGGAAGTTGTGAGCTTGTTTGTATGAAGTCTGCTGGATGTAGAGTGGAGGTTGTGATTATGTTACTTCATTGGAACTGACCAAGCAAAGACAATTGTTATCAAACATTTCACTGGATTGTATATTTCTTATATACACTTGTATTTCAGACTGTAAGTCCTTAGGGTGGATTTAACTTGTTTAGGAAGTGTGCCTAGGTAGTGAGCCTACTGTTACTCTTGACTCCTAGAAGGGTCTATCCTTTAATAGGGATTGTGTATTGTAATGCATCAATAAGATCCTAACATGGATAAATCTTTTAACAGAGATACTATACTCCTAGTACATCATTTGTGGGTGCTAATTCCCAATGGGGTTTTTCCTTTAACAGGGTTTCCTTGACAACAAAGGATTGTGTTATTGTGTTTGCATTTACTGTGTTATCATTTGGATTAAAGATTTTGTTTATAAAGTTTATTGTTTAATCATTTGTTTCATAATTGATTCACCCGCCCCCCCTCTCAGTTGTGTTGGTGGATTGTTATTCCTAACATGAGAGGTATATAAACACATTTTCTCTCTCTTCATTTTGATAACCATGATCAATTGCAAGTAGTCAAGCACTCAAGAAAACAAGGTGAATTCAAGATTTGAAGGAAATCATCCAAGATCTAGTCTCTCTCCAAGAATCCAAGGCATTTTGAAGGCAATATTCTCTATTGTAGCAAGCTTCTCTCCTATTATGACCAATTCGATGAGTTCTCAATCAAGAAAGAAGACTCTTTACCTATCCACATTTATTCTTCTTTCATAGCAAGTGATTATCAAGCATAGAAATATTGAAGATCTAGGAGTTGTATTCATAAATCCATGCATTTGTGAGGGCATCCTTTATTCCTTTCTACCTTCCAAGTTCAATAACTACAATTCAATAAATATTCAAGCATCTTCATGAATATGAGTGATTTCTACATCTGTTCATGAACGTATATTCAAGGTGAATCAAACATTTACCTTTTTACATTCATTCCTTTATGCAATTTCCTTTCATTTTCAAGGTTTATTCCTAAATAGAGGTTGAACAACTATTAGAACTTTTCACTTTATCCAACCTTTTTCCCTATTTTTTTGTGTCCAACAATAGGTGGCACAACTATTAAAACTTTTGCAGACAGGTTGGGATCTGATGGAGCAACCCTGAAATTTTCAACCAAAAATACAGTGAACATAGAAAAAAATCATTTTGTTCCTACGAATAAAATGTTTCAATTATTTTTTTCCCTGCACTTTCAGCTCAAATTTATACCATAGGTCAGTTTCGCTGTATGAATCTCATTTTAGGTCATTTCTGGTTTCTAGCAGTTATTTATCAGTCTGTAATTTCTTGATTTGTCTATATTTTCCTATTTAGCCTTCTACATTGAATTTTCATATTCACTTTCCCTCTCCCCATTTTATAATTTACATATTTAGTGAAGGATCATTATCCCATTCGGTTCTTAGGAACTACTTGAGCTGATTGGGACATATTCCTTTCGAGTGTGCAAGTTTGAAAAGGAGTAATCTACCCATTTGTATTGCTTCCCTTTTCACCATGTACAGTTTGTTTGTTCCAATTCATGATTGTGTTGTTCATTTAGGATTTTAGTCCAACATAATTATAGATTTAGCTATGTAAACATCTACATGACATTGAAAAGTATTATAGTCATACATTAAACTTCAAAAAATAGAATTGCCTTCTCTATGCTGATGTATTTTGCAAAATGTTATTATATTGGCATGTGAAGGAGTGGTCAAAGTAGAACATATTATTACATTAGCATAATACTAGAAACACTCGTGGTTGAGAAAATAGTTTTGAAGACATATCTTTGGCTAGAGGTATGGTGATTTCTTTCCTTTTTTGTATTCCTTGGTTAATCTCTAGTGTAATGTAAAAGACAATTTTTTGCACTTACAAAAATTGCTACAAAGAAACAAAATATGTCACAAAAATTGATTATAGTAGAAGCATACAAATTAGGAAACCATCCACAAATAATATCAATTGATCAAGTTTTGGATAACAGATAATATTTTTGAACAAATTCATTCAATTAAACAGTTGGATATTGTTTGTTTGACACACTTGATGTCTTGCTTCATTGTCAATATACACCTAAAGAATTGTGTAATGGTCTTGTAGATCATTTTTTGCATTGCCTTCATAAAGGATAAAACCACATGGGATTTAGATGTCATTTCAATTTTAGGACTTTCTTGAATTTGTTATGAAGACAACACGCCAGAAAAAAAATTTGTTCTATATTTTTCAGAATAAAAAATTGAAGAAAATCACATGAAAAATATAGCCATCTAATCAGAATAAAGAAACAAATTATCCAAAATGCTATTTATAAAACGTGGTCATTACAAACTATAGAGAAATGTCAAAAATTTATCTTTGACTCGCACATATTAATAGGAAAGAGCTTTTGTAATGCAGTTACAACTATCTGTACAAGGCAATACAACATTTTTTAACTAATATTTAAGAATGTAGGTAGTATCCAAGGGAGGGCTTTGAGGTATGGTGATTGTTTTTGTCTTCTTCAATTACTTGGTTAATAAATAGAATTTTGAAAATTTATTGGTTTTTGTTGATTTGTTATATTTTTCTCGCAAAACCACGTGGGTTTTAGGTATGAGTAGAATTGCAGCACAATTCATAAGCCGCATAAGTAAAATTAGAGTAGATTTTTGTTCAATTGAATTGCCACTTCCAATAACATATATTTTTACTTTTCAACAAAGCATTAGCATCTACACACAACATGAAATTATGGTCCAAATTTCAAGTCAACAATGATCAAGTTTTATTTTTTTATACAATAATGGTATTTATTTTATTATTGGACAACCTAATTGATTATTGTAATAGAGTATATATGAGAGAGATTTTATTATTGGAAAGTGTGATTGTGGAAGAGACAACAAAGAGTGGAATTTGGCCGGAGCTTGTTTGTGCGAAGTCTTTTGGATGTAGAGCAGAGGTTGTGATTATGTTACTTCATTGGAACTGACCAAGCAAAGACAGTTGCTATCAGACAGCTCACTGGATTGTATATTTCTTATATACACTTGTATTTCAGACTGTAAGTCCTAAGGGTGGATTTAACCTTCTTTAGGCAGTGAGCCTACTGTTACTCTTGACTCCTAACAGGGTTTGTCCTTTAACAGGGAGTGTGTACTGTAATGCATCAATAAGCTCCTAATAGGGCTAAATCTTTTAACAAGGATACTATACTCCCAGTACATCATTTGTGGGTGCTAATTCCCACTGGGGTTTTTCCTTTAATAGGGTTTCCTCAACAACAAAGGATTGTGTTATTGTGTTGGCATTTATTGTGTTATCATTTGGATTAAAGTTTTTGTTTATAAAGTTTAATGTTTAATAATGTGTTTCACAATTGATTCACCTCCCCTCTCAATTGTGTTGGTGGACTGTTATTCCTAACATGAGAGGTATATAAACACATTTTCTCTCTCTTCATTTTGATAACCACGATCAATTGCAAGTAGTCAAGCACTCAAGAAAATAAGGTGAATTCAAGATTTGAAGGAAATCATCCAATATCTAGTCTCTCTCCAAGCATCCAAGGCATTTTTAAGGAAATATTCTCCATTGTAGAAAGATTCTCTCCTATTATGACCAAGTAGAGGAGTTCTCAATCAATAAAGAAGATTCTTTACCTATCCGCATTCAGTCTTCTTTCATAGCATGTGATTATCAAGCATAGCAATATTGAAGATCTAGGAGTTTTATTCATAAATCCATGCATTTGTGAGGGCATCCTTTATTCCTTTATACCTTCCAAGGTCAATAACTACAATTAAATAAATATTCAAACATCTTCATGAATATGAGTAATTTCTACATCTGTTCATGAAGGTATAGTCAAGGCGAATCAAACATTTACCATTTTACATTCATTCCTTTATGCAATTTCCTTTCATTTTCAAGGTTGATTCCTAAATAGAGGTGAAACAACTATTGGAACTTTTCACTTTATCCAACCTTTTTCCCCATTTTTTTGTGTCCAGCAATAGGTGGCACAACTATTAAAACTTTTGTAGATAGATTGGGATCTGACGGAGCAACCCTAATATTTTCAACCTAAAATACAATGAACATAGAAAAAATTCATTTTATTCTAGGGAATAAAATGTTTCAAATATTTTTTTCCCTGCACTTTCAGCTCAAATTTATACCACAGGTCGGTTTCACTGTCTGAATCTCATTTTAGGTCATTTCTAGTTTCTAGCAATTTTTTATCAGTAGTCTGTAATTTCTTGATTTGTCTATATTTTCCTATTTAACCTTCTACATTGCATTTTCATATTCACTTTCCCTCTCCCCATTTTATAATTTACATATTTAGCGAAGGATAATTGTCCCATTCGGTGCTTAGGAACTACTTGAGCTGATTGGGACATCTTCCTTTCAAGTGTGCAAGTTTGAAAAGGAGTAATCTACCCATTTGTATTGCTTCCCTTTTCACCATGTACAGTTTTTTTGTTCCAATTCATGATTGTGTTGTTCATTTAGGATTTTATTCCAACATAATTATAGATTTAGCTCTGTAAACATCTACATGGCATTGCAAAGTATTATATTCATATATTAAACTTCAAAAAATAGAATTGCATTCTCTATGCTGATGTATTTTGCAAAATGTTTATTATATTGGCATGCGCAGGTGTGGTCCAAGTAGAACATATTATTACATTAGTATAATACTAGAAACACTCGTGGTTGAGAAAATAGTTTTGAAGATATATATGTGGCTAGAGGTTTGGTGTGATTTCTTTTCCTTTTTGTATTCCTTGGTTAATCTCTAGTGTAATGTAAAAGACAATTTTCTGCACTTACAAACATTGCTACAAAGAAACAAAATATGTCACAAAACTTGATTATAGTAGAAACATACAAATTAGGAAACCATCCACAAATAATATCAATTGGTCAAGTTTTGGATAACAGATAATATTTTTGAACAAATTCATTCAATTAAACAGTTGGATATTGTTTGTTTGACACACTTCATGTCTCGCTTCATTGTCAATATACACCTAAAGAGTTGTGTAATGGTCTTGTAGATCATTTTTTGCATTGCCTTCATAAAGGATAAAACCACATGGGCTTTAGATGTCATTTCAATTTTAGGACTTTCTTGAATTTGTTATGAAGATGACACACAAGAAAACTTTTTTGTTCTATACTTTTCAAAATAAAAAATTGAAAAAAAAAATCACATGAAAAATATAGTCATCTAATCATAATAAAGAAACAAATTATCGAAAATTCTATTTATAAAATTTGGTCATTACAAACTATAGAGAAATGTCAAAAATTTATCTTTGACTCGCACATATTAATAGGAAAGAGCTTTTGTAATGCAGTTACAACTACATGTACAAGGCAATACAACATTTTTGAGCTAATATTTAAGAATGTAGGTAGTATCCAAGGGAGGGCTTTGAGGTATGGTGATTGTTTTTGTCTTCTTTAATTACTTGGTTTGTAAATAGAATTTTGAAAATTTATTGGTTTTTGTTGATTGTTTCTCGCAAAACCACATGGGTTTTAGGTATGAGTAGAATTGCACGAAAATTCATAAGCTACATAAGTAAAATTAGAGTAGATTTTTGTTCAATTGAATTGTCACTTCCAATAACATATATTTTTACTTTTCAACAAAGCATTAGCATCTGCTCACAACAGAAAATTATGGTCCAAATTTCATGTCAACAATGATCAAGTTTTGTTTTTTAATACAATAATGGTATTTATTTTATTATTTGGGCTTCAGATAAATGCTTGAACCTAGTAATTAGGTTATTATGCATGACTTATTGTTCAAACTATTCATTGGCATTGTTTCATTATTAAAGTGGTTTATAATTTGTGTCGTTAGAAAAAATACAAGATAAAATATTCCCATTGAAATTAACCTTGGCATGCATACCACCTGAAGTATTAAATGTTACATCAAAAATGATGCATTGCCCTATACCATCAATTGTACGTGTATTATGAAGGCAAGACACGGTGATACTTTTTTCCCTAATTTTTCAATGAGGTAATGACAATGAACAGTTTGAACAGCAAGTGACACAAGAGCTAAACCAAGAAATTATTCATAATAATCAGCCTTTTCTTCGCTCTTTCCCAGCACTTGCTCAAACATCACTACAAATAATAGCTAAGCCAACAAAAAAGCATAAATTATTTTAACAATGAAGTAATGACAATGAATACATTGAGCAACAAAAGTAACGTGAGAGCTAAACCAAGAAATAAAACAAAACAGTCACCATAACTCAAAAATCTCCTTGAGCTCTTGCTCATCCTTTTCTCTACTCTTTCTCAAACATTTCTCAAATGACACTGCAAACAATACAAGTTAAAACATTCTCATTGAAATAAACTCTGGCATGCATACCACCTAGAATATTAAATGTTGCATCAGAAATTATTTATTTCCATGTACCTATAGTTGTACATGTATTACGAAGACAACACACATCGACGATTTTTTCCCCCTAATTTTTCATAATTAAAACAAAAAAAAACTTCTAGGAAATATACAATGAGCTAATAAGAATAAAAAAAAATATCCATAATGCTATTTATAAAGTGTAGACATTACAAACTATCTGAAAAGGTAAATTATTTATCTTTAACAATGCATAATGAATCTGAATTGATTCATTCAATTACATAGTTTGACATTGTTTGTTTGAGACAGTGCATGTCTTGTTTCATTACCAATATATACCTTAAGAACTATGTAATGGACTTGTAGATTATCATTTCCATTTCCTTTACAATGGTTATGATGAGTTCTTTCGAACTTATGTTACATCCAACAATTGCTCATGAATTGTGTAAGATACATGACAAAGACGCATATTTGTAGCTCATATGATTGTCATCAAAATATGCAAGTACAATTGTCAATTAGAAATTGCAATTTGGAAAGAATACAAAAATACAAAAAAAAACAATAAAGCCCTGCAATTGAGCCAATGACTAAAACCTATATGGTTTTAGCCATTGTCAGGAAGACCAATTCATAATTTTCTCCCCACCAGAAGAACATTTTTTAGGTGAGTGAACATATTCCTTCTCAAACAACAACATCACATAAAAATAACAAAAAGCCACAAAAATTGAAACCAAACTCAGAAAAGCCCTACAATTGGACTGAGATTTGAAGCTCATGCAATTTTTCCACTGTCACGAAAATGATTTCACTGTTTTCTTCCTGTGACAAAAATATTTTTAAGGTGGTTGCCATATTCACACGACCATGGCTAAATCAAGAACATTTTTCCTAATTTTTCGTATACTTCTCTTTCTCTATATTATTGAGCATAGAACATTTGCAAGTTTTATATTTTGAATTTGAACTTCTATTATGAGGATTGTTGTTTGAGAAAGGAAGCTAATATTTTCAAAATAGCATAGTTTCATAGTCTAAATAGATTGTAAGTTAATGTAAATATATTTCCATAATCCATCATTTAGAGAGAAAGGATGTTTTGGAATTGATTGTGTGCAATATTTTTGCATCAACATTTCATATCACACTTCATGATCTTTTATATTCCTCTAGCTCTTCTCATCCTGATGATGGATCACCGAGTGTGATCTGAAATGTTGATGCAAAAATATTGCACACAATCAAATCCATAAAAGATTTCTCTCTAGATTGTAAGTTGTTTGAACAGTAGAACAATCACAATGTAGAGCTTGAAGTATAAATATGTTGCAAGTTTGAGTAGAATGAGTTGTTAGTTGAGTTAGTGAGGTTTTCATTGATGTCAACATGTTGTTGTTGTCATTAGTGACTGGTTGTTGCAGTTTCTATTGAGTTTCTTGTGCAGTAGTCTTGAGAAATATGCTCTGCATTTATTCTATATTGAAAATCTATTTATGTGGTTTTGGCATGTTTTTAAGTTATGTATGGAGATATTAGATTCAATTTTTTGTGCTTTAGATCATAATTTAGTGGAGTTGGTGTTTGTCTGAGTATGAAAGTGATTAACAGTGTTTCTTGCATGAAACGCATGTTCCACATTTCTTTGTGTGATGGTTTCTAGTGCCAAGGTTTTGGAACTTAGTTTTTAATGTCCTTAGCTTCATTTAATTTAGTTGGCACAAGATTTCAAGTTTTGGAGGTAAGATCTCAAATTTTGATGGTGTTCTTACTCTAAGTTTGGCCAACCTTGGGTTTTTACACTTTAATTAAAATCCTCGATGAATGCAACATGAAATGTAACATCTATTATGTTTATTTTGGTCCTAGTTAAGGAGTTTTTTGGCCCACTTCTCATTCCTTTCCATCATGGGAATGTTTAGTGTCAACCTAATTTAAATTGTGTTTAGTTAAGATGCTTAGCCGACCTTAGGTGATTTTGCAAGAGCAAGGATAGTATAAGTAAAGAATCAATTATTGAGTGAAATGTGTGGCATGTGTGTATACTTGTGCGAGTGTTGTGAAAGTACATGTGTATGCAATGAGGATGTGTGAAAAATAATCTATCTCCATGTATGTATGAATTGGTGCCAAGTGTCGTGTTGAGTTGTGTTGGCTACTAGAAGAAGTAGTAAAATTTATCTACATATCATTTGATTGAGTTACAAAAGTGCATCAGTGGTGGATCTTTTCTCTTTTATTCTTATTCATCTGAGCAATGAGCCCTCTGGTAGCGATCCCTTTGGAAGTAAGCATTTCTTTGTAAAAATTGCATTAATCGGTGTCACCCTAGTAGATGTTCATATATTTGAGAATTAATATTCTCCATGGTTTTTTCCTTACTAGGGTTTTTTGTGTAAATCTGGTGTTTCATTGTGTATAGTGGTATCTATTTTTCAAATGCTCTTTCATATTCATATCTTTTAATGGGTAAGAGTTAAAGATAAGTTTTTGTGGATCTGACTCAAGGAATAGTTTATGTTTTATTGATAATTGATTCACCCCCACCCCCCTCTCAGTTGTCATGTGCATTTAAAAAAGTCATGCTAGAGGTAAACAAAGGAAATAATAAAAATAAAAAATAGTTGTGATAGTTGTAAATAGAGATAGACCAAGAAATAGAAACAAGAAAATCAGCCACCATACCTGCAAATATTATAAAAAAATTTGTTATCAGGCACAAAGCACGTGAACTATTTGTTAAATTCTATTAGATTTTTTCCGTTTTTTAATAATAAAAATATAAAAATGGTTAGTATTTACGACCCAGTACTCATTTTACTCTTGCTAGCATTTTTAAAATTTTAATGTTAAAAATTAGGGGAGAAATCGTTACAAAAAATTAAGAGAATTTCTTTGTGTTATGTGTGTAACATTTTGGAAACAAACCATATGCCTTGTGTCTACTAACATATTTCGTATAATGTGTGAACATACATAGCAAATGCATGGCAATATATAACAATGTTACTTAAGAAAAAGTTTCAATTCTATACCTTTGGCTGCAAGTATGATGACTTGTTTGTTTGTTTCAATTTGTGCCCTTGCTATCCATTTAGGATTTCATTCCAATATTATGCTAGGCTTAGTTTTATTAATATTTGCATAGCATTGAAAATCATTGTATTCATATATTATATTTTTTTTAAATAGAATTGTCATTTTCATACTAATATATTTTGCATAATGTGTATTATACTCACATGTGCAGATGCACCGCAAGTACAAATAACTATTGTTACGTTAGCATAATTTTAGTAGTAGTAGTACCTGGACAAATATTTTTGAAGACATACCTTTGGCTACAAGTCTGGTGATTGCTTTCCTTTTCTTTACTCCTTGGTTGATCTCTACTGCAATGTACAAGAGAATTTTTTGCACTTATTGAGTTATAATTTGTACTCTTATACCCAATTTTTGGTTACTACAAATAGGTCAAATCTATAACAAGTTAGGTGTAACTTTTTAGGTTAATTAGCATATGTCAAAGAAACACAATCTCAAAAAACTCGATTATAGTTCAAGCATGTAAACTATGAAACCACCCACAAAGATCAAGATAATGCATAATGTTTCTGAATTAATTAATTCAATTGCATAGTTTGACATTGTTTATTTGAGATAGTCCATGTATAGCTTCATTACCAATATACATCTAAAGAACTATATAATGAGATAGTCCATGTATAGCTTCTAGATTATTTCTTGCATTGTCTTCACAATGGTTGTGATAAAACTTTAAGTTCTTTTGACCTTAAGTTGCATCCAACAATTCTTTATGAATTGCATAAGATGCATGACAAAGACACATATTTGTAGCTCACACAATTGGCCTCAAAATATGCAACTACAATTGTCACATATTTCTAGCTCGTACAATTTCTCTCAAAATATGCAACTACAATTGTTACATATTTCTAGCTCGTACAATTGCCCTCAAAACATGCAATTACAATTGTCAATTATAAATTGAAATTCCAACTACGCATGGAGCACAATTGTTGAAGAATTTGACATACTTGGACTTTTTTTTGTTGCATGTAGCGAAAGCATGTTCATTGTTATGCCTTTTCTAGTCGATGCACAGTTTGATGTAATAGCTTCGTCATTACTCACCGCTTAGTCCTTGGCTGGTGCAATACAATTACTCCATGCTTCTAACAGAATATATTGTAGCCTATATATACCTTGTAACATATTATGTTAAAATTCTATCCAAACATGTTTATCATATGTAATTAATGTCTATGTTTAATGACAATGTGCTTTTCTGGCTAGTTGACTTGACATAAAACTTTTCTATAAATAGGGAGCAGTGATAGCATTTTTTAATTGTTCACTATAATACGGTTAGTTTCATGCTTTCATTTCTTAGGAGTGCACTATCAGGTTATGGAGGATAATTCATTTGTATTTTCAGAGTTGTTTTTTAGTGTTCTATCTCCATATATGTAATTTTAGAACTAAAGAGACATAGATTGGACTTGAAATTAGAATGGGAGAGAATTGGAAAGTGTGACAGTAGAGAGTAGTCAAGAAAATTTCATTGCCAAAGAATGCTATGACAATGTCAAGATCAATGATCAAGCCAATATCTTAAGGAGCATGATGTTTTAGTTGGCAATGGAAGTTTAAATAGATACTTCAAACATCACGAATTTGAGCACTAGACTAAACATTTCTCTAATATGTCCATAGGCACTAGGCTAAGCGTTGGTCCAATAACTTCATCCATGTCACACCTTTCTTGATTTCACCTAGTCTAGCAAATGATTCCACTTTTATGAATTTGACAAATGGGTTAAGGATTACCCCCAATAACTCCATGCATATGTAGTATCAAAAGAAAGGAGAGAGTAATTCGAGTCAAAGCTAGAATGAGAATGGTAAAAAAGCTTTGACAACATTATAATCAAGAATACAATCATTCATTCTTTGGTAATAGAGACGACATTGTCATATTTAAGTTGTAATTATGAGTGGATAGATGCCTAATGTCTCTAACATCTATAGCAAACTAGTATCAAACTATGACATGATGTAAACTCTACAAATCGTAATTCCTTTATATAGCATAGACAATGAATTGTTGTGATTTAAAAATGTTAGTTTTCTTTAATCATTTGCGTGAAAGAACTATCTTCATTAGGCATATTTCTGTATTTTTTATGTTCTCAACAATATATGTAAATATTAATAGTTCCAAAATAAAAAAAATTTAAAAAATTTAAAAAACCTTTGCAATTGCAGTGAGATCTATAACTCATGCAATATTGGCCACTGTAAGAAAAACTAATTCACAATTTTCTTCCCACTAGAATAAGATTTTTATGGTCAATGACTTTATTCAACTAACCATAGCTAAACCAACAATATATTGAAACCCATTTTGATAGTGAAGCAATGACAATGAACATGTCGTTTTAGTCAGTGTCTATAATACAAATTCAATTTTTTTCTTCCAACTAGAACAAGTTTTTTAAGGTCTGATAATATTTAGGAAACCATAGCTAAAAAAAGAATAAACTGTAACACATTTTAACAATGAAGCAACGATAATGAACAGTTTGTACAATAATTTATGCCATAACTAAACCAAGAAATCAAGCAAAACAAAAACATTTACAATACCTCAAAGTCTTTGCTCATTTTTTCTCACATGTTTCTTAGTCATTGCTCAAGTGGCAATGCTAAATAACAAATAACAAAAACACATAGAATTTAAAAATAGACTCAAGAAAGCTTTGCAATTGGACTGAGATCTAAAACCCATATGTTATTGTGAGCAAGACTAATTCATAGTTTTCTTCCTACGAGAAAATAATTTTTAAGATAAATGATCATATTTAGATTTCCATAGCTAATCCAATAACAAATCGTAAACCATTTTAACAGAGAGACAATGACACTGAATAGTTTGGAAAACAAGTCATGTCACAGCTAAACCAAGAAATTGAACGAAACAAAAAAAAAATAGTCATCACCCTAGTCACTGCACTACATATTCAGAAATCTTACACAACAACATACAATGCTTTCATTTCCACAAAAGTTTTGATTCCATATCTTTTTCTACAAGTGTGGTGACTAATTTCCTTGTTTTTACTTCTGCCTATATTAACGATTCAAGGTTTCATTACAGTATTATGCTAGGTTTATCTATATCTATATTCTCATGGTAGTGCAAAACATTGTGTAATTACATTTAATTCCACAGTTTAGCTTGTGCACTAGTTGTCCATTTCCTTATATGAACTCAATTTTATGACATTTCTCACTAATGCATGTAGCACAATGACAAACAAAATGAGCTACATGAATAGCTATTACCAAGCGTTTGTATTCCTAACTTCACATCTAAACCATAATATATTATTGTTTACACATGATAATGTGTTGTTATTTATTTAGCCTATACATTATTAAAAGCAGTTGACAGAACAAAAACCCACTCCAATTGCTCACCTCTACAATCATTTATTGCACAAACTATTCATTTTCATTATTCCATTGTTCAAATGAATTAAGATTTGTTTTACATTTAGATTTAGCATGAGTGATTGTACAAATTGCTCATTTTTATTGTCTCAATGTTGAAACATCTTATAATTTATTCAAAATATGGAATTATACAGCTAGCCATTATAGTATATATCATGATTTTAACACAATATATTGTAGCATGTATATGAAATTATCAACTATTACTTTTTAATATGGCAGCGGCTTCTATTTTGTGATTTATGATTCAAACAAATGCTTGAAGCTTGTAAGCAAGTTACCATGTTCTTTGACCAAGGTCGCAACAAAGGCTTCGAAATATGGTGATTGTTTTTTGTTTCTTTCAATGTCTTGCATTCGCTCTTCCATAGCTTAGTGTTTAAAATGTTCATTGTCATTGTCATGAACTTATTTAAACCTAGCTTTGTTCATTTTTAGTTTATTGTAAACCATTGTTATAATGAAGCAATAATAATAAACAATTTGAACAGCAAATCATGCCAAAGCTAAACCAAGCAATTAAACAAACCAAAAATAGTTACTATACCTTTAAGCGCTCCCTCATCTTTTTCTTAGTTTTTTCTTGGCTCTTACTCAACCCTTCAAATGTAACTATGTCTTGGATACTACATATGGTCTTAAATTTTGTGTCAAAATGATGTATTGTCATGTACCTATTGTTGTACATGTATTACAAAGACAATAGGCATGGACATTTTTTTCCCTCTCTAATTTTCCATAGAAGAAATTTTAAAATTTACAAGGAAAAGTACAATGAGCCAATGAGAAGAAAACAAAAAATTATCCAAAATTTAATTTATAAAATCTAAATGTATTAAACTATCAAAAGACTTACACATTTATCTTTAATTTACATAAATTAGTACGGAATATATCAACCAAAAATATTTGTTTCATATCCTTTATCTCAATGTTAACGTAGTTCAATTATATATATACTATATCAATGTCGGGTTCAACCAAGCTTCTCTTCTTCTAGCTTGATATCGCTCTTCATTTTGATGTGAATTATATGTAATTTGAATGAGACCCTCCTGTAACAATGCCAATGCATATTCCAATTAGAACATGAAGATTTTTATGAATCCATAACTTGCATCCTTCAATACTATATTCATGGTGAGCACAACCATCTTCATGGTGATCAAATTTATGAATTTTTCTTCACTTCCTTATTATAGACAGTTGCATCCCTGATTGGGTATACATGATCGAAAACAAGATTGTCCCCAAGCAGAATTGGCTAGGGATTTCTCAGGCCTTAGGAGGAATCTATGTTGAGGTGATATCAGGCCCTTTAGGAAATATTTTTAACCTTGTTTTAAGACACAACAATGATAAAAATAAATTTGCATGGACCATCTTCAATGTTAGAATAACTGAGAGGGGGGGGGTGAATCAGTGGCCTCAAAAATTAATACAATAAACTAACCAAAGCTTTATATCTCAAATATAAACCTCTAGTTATCTTCATTCCTACAAGATTTATGCCTTTATAATTGTCTTATCAAATAACTACTGCTCAGAGTCCACTGTTAATCCTTATTCTTAAGCTTTACCGAATAGCAATCTAGCCTTTACCGAAATACAGTA
The DNA here is from genome assembly GCA_018584345.1 of Thuja plicata. Lineage (NCBI taxonomy): Eukaryota > Viridiplantae > Streptophyta > Pinopsida > Cupressales > Cupressaceae > Thuja > Thuja plicata. The sequence continues at coordinate 1,711,025 of MU226779.1, read as the reverse complement.
AATAACTTAGTGTTTACTGATCAATCCTATTTTAGTAATATGTAAAGCAAAACATTAAAGTAATGAACCATAAACACATTTGACACATGAATTCTTAACGTGGAAACCATGTTAAGGTAAAAACCACTTGGGACCGGTAACCCAACATTTTCACTCTTCTGAAGTGAGCTCGGTGAAGAGCCAACCCTGTTAAAGGTTACAAACACAATATTAAGTGCGACCTTGTTAGAGGATTTAAATATAATTGTTTGTCACTTAATATCTAGCATTTCACTATGTTATCTTCATGAGAAACTTTTTGATACTCCTTGGGATGTATCTCAATATATAAAGGATAATTAAATCCTACTCTGTTAAGAGATTTTCTGAATCAATGGTTAAACCGAAACAATATATGATTTGTTCATATGTACAACTTAAACTTGCATATGTTCATATCTATTATAAGCTCATAATACCTTTCTGATCTATTGTTTCCTTTATGTTCCTTTGCTCCACTTCTTTCTGATCGGTGATGTTTTCTCTTCTTTGTTGCTCGATGTCCGCAAAAATCTTTAGCTATGTTCTTCAGCTTGTTTGATCAGGACTGTATGAAGTCTTCTTTACCAGTATTCTCTTCAGTGTCTTCTTCTCTATTCACCCCTAATTCATAATGAATTATCTTGTCTCTCTTATAGACATGATTTCACCATTTCTAGGTCTTTGTCTTTCTTGTTCTTGACGTGATCCAAAAATCTCACCATTCTTGCTTTAAAGCTTGCTTTAGTTTTATCCCGTAGGTTTCTCCTTGACAACTGGAATAAAACTATCTTTAATCTCTATCTTATCTGTAGCTTTTAACTTGTCGATGAAAACAATGTGATCAACCAATTAACTCCATATTTAGCTCTTTCCAACTAAGTCTTTTTTCATTTCTGAACTTTGGTTCTTATCGGTGTTTAACTCCTTGTTAGCTCGGTCTTGACTACAGTTGTCCTCGAGCATCTCTGTCTGTCGGGAAACACTGTGACTTTCAGTTCTGCTCAGGTATCTCTTAGGTTCTGCTTGGTAATGCTTGCTTGGGTAACTTTATCGGGTATCACTATGACTCTTCTCTCGGGGTTCTCTATCCGTCGAGGTGCATTGTCCGTCAGTTTTTGTTTGTCACTTGGTGTATACTAAACTTTTGTGCATTAATGATAACATAACCTTTCTCTCTTTGGTCAAAGGAATTCTTTGACAATATTTATATAACCAATCATATTATATCAAGTTGACATCAATGACAATACAATACATTAATTGATTTAATGTCATGTATTAACTTTCTGCAGCTCGGTGATCATCAACTTAACATCTTCAAACATTCAATCAGTTATAGTTCATCAATATCTCCCTTTGGCATTGATGGTAACATACTACATTACTACTAATACAATATGAAATATATCATTTGTAGTTCATCAATCTACCAAACTTATTGTTCTATAACCAATACAAATATCTGGCTCTCGATAAGCTCTTCTAGCTTAGATTTAATTCTTGCAGAGTACTTTCTTCAATCTTTATTCCCTTCACTGGATAGATGTAGAAACTTCATATTTTGTCTCTCCCTTTATTGTAGAGTCTCTTCTCTGATGTTTTCTCTCCCTTTGACTGTTCCTCTCCTTGGAAAATATCTCTTTTTCTTTTGACAGGAATAGATGTACTCTCTCCCTTTGATTCATCTATCCCTTAGGATACTTCTCTCCCTTTGGATGATTATGATGGATATTTCATATGGATATATAATCTCTCACTTTAGTCATCTCTCCCTTTGACAGAAATGCCAAACACTTTTCTCTTTTAGTTTTAATATATTCCTTGAATTTCCCTTACCATGAGCAGTATAATGACTTTGGTGTTCGGTATAGATAAGTACCTTGCTATGTACTGATATGTCTTTGCATTCCATCTATTTTTTTGCATCAACATGAATGATCTTTTGATTATGTGTAGGCTAATGCAACCTCCTAGTCAACTTAGTGACCAAGAGACAAGGGTCGGACCCCTAGTCTCTTTCTTAGGTACTCAAATGTATCTTTAGGCAATGGCTTTGTGAATATGTCTGCTAACTGTTCCTTGGATTGAACATATTCTAGTATCACCTATTTTTCTTGCACTTGTTCCCTTAAGTAATGATACTTTATAGCAATATTCTTTGTCTTAGCATGCATGACAGGGTTCTTAGAAATGTTTATTGCACTAGTATTTCCACAATAGATAATCACTGGTTCAAGAATTTTTATATTCATACCTTCCAGTAATTGTTTGATCCATGCAATGTTAGAGCAATTTGCAGCAACATCCACATGTTCTGCTTCCGCAGTAGATTGTGAGATGCATCCTTGCTTCTTACTTATCCATGTGACAAGTCTGTCACCCATAAAGAATGCTCCTCCTATTGTGCTCTTTCTGTCATGTAAGTTTCCATCCCAATCACCATCGGTATAGACTTGAAGCTCAAATTTGCCTTCTCTTTTACACCATAAGTCATAGTCCTTGGTATTCTTTAGATATCTCAAAATTCTTTTGATAGCAGTCATGTTTGATTCCTTGGGATTAACAGAGAATCTTGCTATTATTCCAACTGCATGTGCTATATCTGGTCTAGTATGAACAACATATATGAGTTTTCCAATCATAGATCTATATAGGGTTTGATTTACCTCGGTTGCCTTGTCTTCCTTTGTCAGCTTGCATCTAGTTGCCATAGGTGTTCCAACTGGTTTGGAATCTTCCATCTTGAATATCTTCAGCACTTCCTTGATGTATTTGGATTGTGTGATATATATGCCTACATCTTGTTGAAGAGTCTGTAGACCAAGAAATAATTTGATGTCCTCAAACATTGAAATCTCAAACTCTTTGCTCATTTCATTAGCAAAAGATTTGCATAACATATCATTACCCCAAAATATGATATCATCAACAAATATTTCAGCAATCAAAATGTTACCATCAGTATCTTCTTTTAAATACAGATTATTATTTTTGTTGGTTCTTACAAATCCAATACTTATGAGATAGGAGTGATTTCTTTCATACCATACTCTAGGTGCTTGTTTAAATCCATAAAAGGCTTTGTGTAATCTACAAACTATTTTTCTTTTGTTAGGATCAACAAACCCTTCTGGTTATTAAATGTGTACCTCTTCTTCTAGTATTCTATTTAGGAATGTAGATTTGACATCCATTTGGTATACCTTGAATCCTTTGAATGCAGCATAAGAAAGTAGAAATATGAATCCTTCTAGTCTAGCAACGGGTGAAAAGGTTTCTCTATATTCAATACACTCTTCTTGTGCATACCCCTTCCATACTAATCTTGCTTTGTTCCTTGTGACTTCTCCATTCTCATTCATCTTGTTTCTAAATATCCATTTAGTACCAATGACATTCTTGTCATCTATTATGGGTAATAATGTCCATGTTCTATTCTTCTTAATATATTATATCTCTTCATTCATAGCACTGACCCAATCTTCATTTTCAAGTGCAGTATTAACAGATTTAGGCTTAAAATCACAAATTAAACATCTAGTGTTCAGTGACTTACTTCTTATTCTCATTCTAGCCTTCTTGTCTCCTATGATCTGGTTTTGTGGATGGTGTCTTCTGACATACTTGGCAAGTATCAGTTCAGCTCTTTGTTCATCATTTTGATGATCATCTTGACCTTCATTCTCATCTCCATCTCTCGGTACATCATTTTGAGAAATTTCTTGATTTTCGGTGTTTGCAGCCTGATGCTCGAGTGCAATGTTCTGTTGCTCGGGAGTGATTTACTATTGCTCGGGTAGAGTGTTAGGTTCTTCACTATAGACAAACCTTTTGTAGTCTTTCAGTTATTTTTTTCTTTCCTTATCATTTTTCTCTGCAAATTCATCTACTCTAACATTTGCACTTTCAATTATTTTGTTAGAGAATTTGTTAAGACATTTGTAAGCCTTGTTTTTGGTAGAATACCCTAAAAATATTCATTATTCACCTTTCGAGTCAAGCTTTCCATTTCTATCATCTTTCAAAATATAACATTGAATTCTAAAAATTTTGAAGTAACTTACATTGGGTGTGTATCCATACCATAGCTCATAGGGTGTCTTATTGGTATCTTTCTTCAATTGAACTCTGTTCAATGTGTAGACAGCAGTACTAATAGCTTCTCTCCAAAATGTTTGAGTGATGCCTTTCTCAATCATTAGTGTCTTGGCACAATCAACAATGGATTTGTTCCTTCTTTCAGCAATCCCATTTTGTTCTGGTGTTCTTGGTGCAGAAACTTATCTTTGAATTCTATGCTCATTACAAAAGTTAGTGAACTCATTAGAAATAAATTCTCCTCCTCTATTTGATCTTAAAAATTTTAGTTCCTTACCACTTTGTTTTTCTACAATAGCTTTATACCATTTAAACATCTTGAATGCTTTTGATTTCTCTTTTAAGAACATAACTGTCATCATTCTAGAATAATCATCAACAAAGAGAATGAAATATTTATCACCATAGTAACTCTTTGTTCTCATTGGTTCACATAGATCAATATGGACTAATTCTAGAATGGCATTAGATGTGTATATTTTTCTCTTGAAACTAGACTTTGTCATTTTACCTTTTTGACAATTCTTACACATGACATGGTTGGGCTTTGACATGCTCGGTAAGCCTCTTACTTTCCTTTTATTTCTTATCCTAATCATGTTGTCAAAATTCACATGACATAACCTTTTATGCCACAACCACATGTCTTCATTTCTAGCCATTAAACAAGTGGTGTTAATATCATCAAGATAGAATAGCTTACCTTTTGTCTGTTCACCAGTTCCGATCAACCTTCCTAATTCATTAAAGATCTTTGCCTTTTTTTTCTCAATTACAACTCGGTGACCTGTGTTATTCTATTGTGAAACACTCAATCACTAGTACATTTCACCTTAAATTTTGACCTAACAATTCGACCATATCATAAAAAAGTTTAGCTTGGTCGCATTACAAAGGAAAACTTTTGTTTTTTTTTACTTTTATGCCCGTGTTGGTCGCAATTTCGACCAACACATCGTTGGTGGAAATTGTGTTGGTCGAAATTGCGACCAACACGGGCATAAAAGTAAAAAAAAAACAAAATGAAACTTCATTTAACCGACGATGTCTTCTTCTATGTTTTTTTTTATCTCTATGTCTTTTGTATATTATATCTATGTTGAGAGATGAAAAAGGATGGAAAAGGATACCAAATAAAGAGATTGGATTAAAATGAGGATGCTCTAATTTCACTTTGATAGCGGATTTCTTAGTAAGATACATACATTACTCTATTAAAATTAGGCGGACTTGCAAG
>MU226779.1:1654101-1696454 GCA_018584345.1 Thuja plicata | reverse complement strand
CTTCTAGTCTAGCAACGGGTGCAAAGGTTTCTCCATAGTCAATACCTTCTTCTTGTGCATACCCTTTGCATACCAGTCTTGCTTTGTTCCTTGTGACTTCTCCATTCTCATTCAGTTTGTTTCTGAAAGTCCAATTGGTACCAATGAAATTTTTGTCACTCGATCTAGGTACTAATGTCCATGTTTTGTTCTTCTCAATATGTTTAATCTCTTCATTCATTGCACTAACCCATTCTTGATTCTCAAGTGCAGTATTAATAGTTTTAGGCTCAAAATCACAAATCAAACATCTAGTGTTAAGTGACTTACTTCTTGTTCTCATTCCTATTTTTTTGTCTCTAATGATATGGTACTGTGGATGGTGTCTTCTAACATATTTAGCAAGTACAGGTTCAAATCTTTGTTCATCATTCTGATCATCATTTTGACCTTCAATTTGATCTTCATCTCTCGGTTCAGCATTGTGATCATTATCCTGATTCTCAGTGTGTGCAGCTTGTTTCTCGGTTGCATTGTTTTTTTGCTCAGTAGCGTTATATTATTGCTCAGGCAAAGTATCAGGTTCATCAATGTAGAAAAATCTATTGTAATCTTTTGGTTCCTTTTTGCTTTCCTCGTCATTTTTCTCAGCAAATTCATCCACTTTAACATTCGCACTTTCAATTATTTTGTTGGAAGATTTGTTAAGACATATATAAGCTTTTCTTTTGGTAGAATATCCTAGAAATATTCCTTCATCACTTTTAGACTCAATCTTCCCATTTCTATCATCTTTCAATATATAACATTGACTTTCAAAAATTCTAAAGTAACTCACATTTGGTGTGTATCCATACCATAGCTCATAAGGTGTCTTATTGGTGTCTTTCTTAAATTGAACTTGGTTTAGTGTATAGACTGTAGTACTTACAGCTTCTCTCCTGAATGTTTGTGTTATGCCTTTTTCAATCATTAGTGTTCTGGCACAATCAAAAATTGATCTATTCCTTCTTTCAACAATCCCTTTTTTTTGTGGTGTTCTTGGTGCAGAAACATGTCTTGTAATTCCATGCTCATTACAAAAGTTAGTGAATTCATCATAAATAAATTCTCCTCCTCTATCTAATCTTAAACATTTTAGTTCTTTTCCACTTTTTTTTTCAACTTTAGCTTTATACCATTTGAACATCTTAAATGCTTCAGATTTCTCTTTTAAGAACATGACAGACATCATCCTAGAATAATCATCAACAAATAGAATGAAGTATCTATCATCATAATAGCTCTTTGTTCTCATTGGTCCACATAAGTCAGTATGGAATAAATCTAGAATAGAATTAGATTTGTATGTTTTTCTCTTGAAACTAGACTTTGTCATTTTTCCTTTTTGACAATTCTTGCACATGACATGGTCGGGTTTTGGCATACTCGATAAGCCTCTTACTTTTCTTTTCTTTCTTATCCTAACCATGTTGTCAAAATTCACATGACATGACCTCTTATTCCATAACCAAATGTCTTCATTTCTAGCCAATAAATAATTGGTCTCAATATTATCAAGATAGAATAGGTTACCTTTTGTTTGTTCACCAGTACCGATCAATTTTCCTGTTCCATTATAAATCTTTGACTTTTTGTTCTCAAATGCAACTCAGTGACCTATGTTGTTCAACTATCAAACACTCAATAGATTATAGTTAAGTCCTTTCACCCAATATGCATTTTCACATCTGATCAGATTATTCAACATGATGGTTCATTTTCCTTCAACAAAGAAAGGTGAGTCATTACCCATCCTAACTGATCCACCATTATAATATTCAAAAGTTTCAAAATTTTCCTTATCTTCATTCATGTGGTGAGTACAGCCACTATCAATAATCTAGACATCACTTCTAATACCTTATAGGTGAAGTCCTTTCCTTTTTTTCCATGATGCAAATTTGTCCTTGTTCAACTTAGGCACATCCCTTTTACTCATCTTGTGGTCTTTAGCTTGATTCTTTAAACTCTCTTCCAAGCACCAAAGCTCTTATACCAATTGTTAGAATAATTGAGAGGGGGGGTGAATCAGTGGCCTTTAAAAATAATTCCAATAATCCAACCAAAAATTATATCACAAACATAATATCCTCTAGTTATCTTTCATTCCATCAAGATGTATGCCTTAAATATATTTATCAAATATATACTGCTCGGTAAGATATATTGTTTATCTTTTTCTAGTCTTTACTAAGTAGAAGCAATTAAACTTAGTGTTTACCGACCAATCCAGTTTTGGTAATGTGTAAAGTAAACTATCAATGCAATGAAATAAATACAGATTTGACACATGGATTTTAACATGGAAACCCTATTAAGGGAAAAAGCACTTAGGACTGGTAACCCAAAATTTTCACTCTTCTGAAGTGAGCTCGGTGAAGAGCCAACCCTGTTAAAGGTTACAAACACGTTGTTAGGTATGACCTTGTTAAAGGATTCAAAATTAAATATTTGTCTTTTGACCTAACATTCACTATGTTGTCAACAAGAAACCCTTTTGATACTCTTGAGTATCTCAATACAATAAGGATGGTTAAATCCCACTCGATTAAGATATTTTTTGAATCAATGGTTAAACTGATATAGTAAATGATCTGTTCAATAATACAACTTTAACTTGCAGATTTTCAAATATATTGTTAGTCCAAAAAATACCTCTCTAATCAATATGCTCTTCAATTCCTTTGCTCCCCTCTTTGTTCTTTCTACTCAGTGAATGCTCTGTCCTCTGTTGCTCGGTGTCTGCAGAGTTTCTTGGCTTAGTTATTCAACCTGTGTGATCATATCTGCATGAAGACTTATATATTCATCAGAATTATATTCAGCATTCCTCTATTCATAATCAATTTCTTGTCTCTTTATATAGACATGATTTCACCATTAAATCTTTTTATTTTCTTCGTAGATCACTTCTTGATCCCAAATCTCATCATGCTTTGTTATATTTTGTAAATCTCTGCTTTAGTTTTATTCCACAAATCTTTCCTTGTTAACTGTGAATAAAACTAGCTTTAAATCTCCTTATCTTTAGCTTATGTGATTGATGAAAATAAAACAATCAATCAGTTAACTCTAAATATAGCTCTGCCAGCTAAGTAGTTTTGTCATTTTCTAACTCCGGTTAGTTTTGGTCAAAGACTTCAGTTGTGCTCAGGCATCAACTTTAGTTTTTCTCGATAATCACTTGCTCGGTTTAGACTGTGAACTGCTCTGCTCGTTGTTCATTGTAAACTGCTCTGCTCGATATACACTGTGAAGTGTCACTAAGTGTATATATTATTGACGACATAAAATTTGTTTTTTCAGATCTTTAAGGTTAATGACAATATGTGTTTGAATAATCAAACCATATCAAGTTGACATCAATGACAATACAATATATTAACTGATTTAATGTCTTGCATTCACTTTTGCAACTCGGTGATCATCAACTTATCATCTTCAAACATTCAATCAATTATAGTTCATCAAACAGTGTATCTTTTGAATCAAACTCATTGACCCATGTTTCATGAGTAGTGGTTCACAAGAACCCATCTCTCATGAGAATGAATGGAACACTTAGCACTCATTGCATCTAGGTGATTAATAACGATGTTCGAGAGGTAAATCAACCTACTAAAATCAACATTAGTTCTCTATAAACATGTATTTATTATGTTTATGTATTCTTAACATCGTCATACAAATAACTATTTTTATCAACTCCCAAAGAAGCATGCTTGAAATTGGCTTTACCTACCATGGCATGGATGTTGATTACAAATATGAATATAAATCATATCTTTATGGTAGACCTAAAACAAGGATGAGGTTGTCCCAAATTTTTGAAATAGCTCCTTAAATAACATCCAAAGGTTAGTGCTAAGTCTCCAAGGTAAGCGCTCATAAAATTTGCACAACTTAGCAATGTGATTCTATCAAGCCCTTGCACAAATAAATCCAAACCCTTATGATTTGAAGTTTAATATTATTTTTCTAGGTTTGAAACAGAAATATGAATGATGATAGATGCCAAAAATCACATAAAACCCTTTCAAAATATGGCATTCACCTCCAAACCTAGCCCTTCAAGCTGTCAAATCCTCTAGAGAGATTTCCAGTTCGAACCTCCAACAATCTGATAATGAAGCACAATGGCAAGTTTTGGATATTGGATATTGTGTTATGTGTGGTGTAGATGTCAAGTGTTTTCAGTTGTTGGTTGCACACAATGGTAAAATGCAACCTGCAGAGTTAACATAATTTAAACATTAGTCTTGTGACCAGAATGTAGATATAGACAAACATAGTAGAATATTGTAATTCAATGCCAAGTAAATAAAATAGGTAGAAATTGAAAGAATGAAGTGAGTATCCATACATGTAGTTGTTGATACCATACTATCATATATTGTGATGTGTGCAATATATCTTGCACGCATTATGAAAAATGTATTAGAAAAGATAAGGTACATAGAGTGTTTGTTGAATGTGATGTAATAACTGAAACTATTCAATATTCATTTTTTTAAAGAGTTTTATTCTAAATTTATACAATAAAAATTAAAAACAATAGAAAAAATATAGTGCATGAACTGTAAATATTGGTCATTTTTTATTTTTAATATTAAAAATTAGGAAAAATATCTTATGACACTCTACAAATACTTCATGTGCCTTGTCTCTACTAACAAAACTTGTATAGTATGTGCATGTATGATAACTGATTTCTTTGTTTTTTTTAATTTCTTGGTTTAGCTCTATTGCAATGTAGAAGATAATAGTTGGTTAGTGTTATTTTTACACAATTAGAGAAAGACAACTAGCTATGCACTGTAGAAAGTGATTTTGATAAGTAGGAGATATTTTCCACTTCAAGTCAATTTATGATGTTTCAATTAGGATTCAAATGTGTAGTTTTTGAGTCAAACTCATTGACCTATGTTTCATGAGTAGTGGTTCACGGCAACCCATCTCTCATGAGAATGAATGAAACACTTAGCACTCATTGCATCTAGGTGATGCTCATAGAGGTGAAGCACCAAGACTTCCCAAGAAGCCACCCCTGTGAGGTGGTTGTGTACAACACTAATAAATATTGTTTCTCTTTCTCTTTACATGCATGTATTTGAGAAAAATGGAATAGTGTGCAATGATTTGAGACCTTCATAAGAAAAGAACACATTGCATAAGGATGTTCTAGAAGCCAGAGATTTTCAAAACAATGATCCATAGATACTAACACTGGCATATATTTATGTCCATTTGCTTTCAACAAAATAAGGATTTATGCATCACCAAACTCACATAAAGTCATCAAATCATGTGAAAATCACTAATTCGATAGGTTATCATCAAACTTTAATTTAAGCATCATTGATAATTGAAATTGCATTCATATTCTTCCTCTTATATACTATTTATCTCATTTTCTTTCAAAAGCACAAAACTTCTTAGTATTTATATTTCGTGGGTTTAAAAACCTATGTATGGTAGATTTTTCCCATACCACAAGCCTTAGGATGAGTCTTCCCTTTCCTTTTTGTAATAGATCACTTATTCAAAATCACAAGCTAAAGAAGAAAAGGAAATGAGGATAGATGAGCATGAATATTCCTAAAGGATAAATGAAAAAAAATTGATAGGAAAGGACTCTTGTCATGCTCTCTCAATAACTACGATAGTTGTATACTTCTCATTACAACATTATGTGCTCTCATTAGGTTATTATTCATTTTTTCCTTTGTTATATTATACCATCTTATGGGAGAAGTAATGATGAAAATGATTCTATCATGTGGTGGCATAATCGAAAAACTAAGATGTGTAATCTCAAAAGTAAGCACTCCCTTTAGTGGCAAACAATCCTCCTCATTGGCAACAAGGGTTCAAGTTCTAATGAGATGTTTATTTCCTCCACCTCTTCTATAGATAATTATAGACATGTTATTTGCTTAGTGATTACTGATACTAAGATATTTACAATAAAAATGGAAGACTACCCTTATGCTCTTTGTTTATCCTACCAAGCCGTGTTATGATCAACCATGTGAGAAAAGGATTATGCTTGAGATTATAGTAAAAAAGAACCTCCAAAAACCTCATCCCCTATTCCATAGCCCTTTCTATAAATTTAATAAAATAAAATAAATCATTTATATACATAATCCTTAAGATAGATAAACAATTAATCAAACAAATGTTCACCTTAAACAACGCGGGTTCAAAAAGATTTCTTAATGCAACCGAACTCATCCTTTCACTCACTCAACAAATTTATTTTCTTAGGACTTGGTTTCCTCCCTCTAGCATAGTAGATATGTCTTATTGCATCCTTTGCTCTGTTTAATGACCAATTAGCTATAGCATCTTTTTCCTCAAGCTACTCCAAATTTCCTGAATTTTTGCTTCTTTTCTAATTAATTTTTCATCATACAACCTAAGGGCTTTCAATGAGAACATCTGGTAAAACTCCCATAGCTTCCAACTAAATCCTTATGTACTCCTCTCTTCTCATTGGCGTACCTAAATTTGCGTAATTTATACTCAACAATCTTATCTTCAAATTTCTTTTTTTCTCAAAGAATATTTTTTGAGATCCAAGGTAGATTAATTATGGTTGAAAATTTTGTCCCTTGCCCTTAATTGTGCTTGTTTTTCAAGTATATTCCCTTGGACTTTATATCCACATAAGGTATCTATATTGACTTGATTTCCACCTCATAGAACCAAATAGCCCCATTTACCATGTTTCAATTTTCTTGTACCTATAATTTATGCACTCATACCATCAAGATCACAAAATCTAGTGTAAAAACAATCTATAACATTAATTACAATCAATAATTTGAGCATTACTTAAATTATACATATCATCAATCTAATCTAGTGATGAGATTGAATAAATCCTCAAAATTCACGTCCTTACTTTTACTTTTAGATTAAATATAAATCTTAATTCAGATTAATACATACTTGTGATTAATAAATCTCATGGGGCTTAATAAAGTTCAAGGTTTCTTTATACAAAGACTCCACTATACAATACACCTGAAAGGATCAAAGATATCCTAATAAGAAATCAACCCAAACCATCTTATCTAGTATTGTCTTATATTAGAGTATCATTGGATATGCTAAATGTATTGATTTCAAAACTAATAGAGAGGTGGAAGTGATAGCTCTATGGTAGGGGACTAAAAGAGTATTACATTATGGTATCCAACAAGTCAACATTCAGAGAGATTCTCCTATCATTATTGATTTAATTAAGAAAGATAATCTCCCTCTTAGGAATTATTTAAAATCTCAAAAGCTATACCATCCACCATATCTACCATGAAGGAAACCGTGTTGCTGATAATTTGGTTAACTTGGAATTAATGTTCACATATAGACTCACATAACGATGAGATTAACCTTCGAGTTTAATTGTTTTTCAAGCATAATCAACTCTTATGTTTGTACCATATTGTTCAATTTGGATATTTGTTGCAGTCTCATAAATTGTAAGAATTTATGGCCAAATCGAAGACATATAGAGCTCAAGTTGTTCATGTTAAGCCTATGTCAATCTTTATTTTTTTGTCGCGTACATTCAAGTTTATAGTGTGAACATGGGTAAAAATAATATCAAAGCGCAATATCTATATTTGTTTATTTTTAATGGAAATAAGTGAGATAATGGATTACAACAATTTGAGTGAGCATATATGTTAACTACAATTTGCCTTCAACTAAGCAGTTGCATGCAAGGGGATCTAATCTATATAACATCAACCAAGAATCGAACCCGGCCTGAACATACCTCTGAGAGCTTGAACCTTGGTGGCTAACTTTATATCGCATACCATCATCCTCACCAATTGTACCATCATCCTCACCTATTATTCTCAACCAATTCAACTAAAAATTGAATTTCTTCATCCACAGAACAATAATCCAATATGCATTCTTTTTAGCAAGGTGTCTCCCTATTTTCAAACTATGAAAGGTCACATCATAGTTCTTACAACCCAATTTGTCAAATTTGTGATAATTGTCAAGTTTCCATTGGTGGGACCAAATTCACAATTTTAGATATTACGATTGGCCAAGTTGTGAGCTTCAATTGCAAAAGCTGAGAGGTGTAACATCCAAGGAGAAAGGAAAAATATTTTATTAATTTCTTCTTTAACGAATGTAAATCCCTACTTTGTCATCAAATTAGGTCTATGAGTGTGGTCCTCCCATCGCCACAAAACTCTATAAGTGGACATCTCACCAAATATTTATTTTGGAAGATAGAGTTTTTATATTTAATACTTACCACTTTTCTTATTGGATATCTTAGACATAACTTTGTTAAGTTTCTCTTTTTTTCTTTTTTTTCTTTCTTCCTTGGAAAACTATGCAACACAAATGGTGTCTCCTTTGTTTCATCAAGGTTTAATTTATTGTCTCTACCAATATAACCTTAATTTTGATGCAGGGACTTCCAAGAGTCATAACTTTTGACTTGGATGTCTGTTTGGGCTGAAATTTTACAGGAAAATGCATTTTCTAGAGTTCTAAACGATGCCAAGGAATCTATTCAATTTGACCAAATCTTGACACATTTTTTGGATCAAATTCGACCATATAGGGCCTCAAAATTAGCTTTTACTATTTTTTTGAGATTTTCCAATTTTTGTTTTTTTAATAGCTTTATTTTTATGTATTTAGTTGCTTAGCGAGTTTGCGAGTGATATCACTCAAAATAACTCTAGATAATTGGATATTTTCATAGCTTTTGGAGTTATTTTAAAAATTACCAAAAATTGCAAAATCTGTCAAAAAGGGTAATTTTCAAATTGTAGTTAAATGGGTGTTTTCTTTCTTTGTAAGAGCAGAGTAGTTGGAGAATAAACAAGAAGAATTGAAATTCTAAAGCCTACTGTGTTTTTGTTTCAAGTTATGTTTTTTGTCAATGCTTTAAAGAATCTGGTTACATCATCTGGTATCAGAGCCGAAAGATGGTTGGGAGAGGTAGAGGAAAAGGTCTTGCACAAATGCATAGAGACATGCAAAACCTCCAAAGAAAAGTAGAAGAACTTGCAGAAATGATGGCAACGCAAAGAGGAGATGATTCGGATGATGAAGTAGACCGAGAAAGAGGAGCAGACCGAGATGTAGAAGCTAGAGAAGAGGAAGAACAATTAAATGAACTGACACGTGATGAAAGGGTTGTCAGGGCATTAGAAGGGAGAAATGAGGGGATCCAAATCGAAGTATTAGATTATGAAGGTAGTCTTACACTAGAGGAGTTGATAGATTGGCTAAACAGCATGGGAAAAATCTTTGAATAGAATCATATGACAGAGATAAAGAAAGTAAAATTTGCATGCACAAAGTTAAAGGGGCATGCAATGATCTGGTGGGGTCATTTGCAAAAACAAATAACCTGAAAGGGAAAGGAAAAGATAAGAACTTGGGAAAAGATGGAAAAAAATGAAAGAGAATTTTCTACCTGTGAACTATGCACAATCTCTTTTTAAAAGATTTTAGAATCTAAAACAAAATTTGTCTACTATAGAAGAGTATACAAGTCATTTCTATAAATTATCCATCCATGTGGATCCCCGTGAAACTGATGAACAGATGGTTGCAAGGTATGTTAATGGCCTGAAGTTTTCTATCCAAGATGAGTTGAGCATGCATCGTGTCACTAGCATGAAAGAGGCATACTAGCTTTCCTTTAAGGTGGAAGAAAAGCAAAGTCAGTAGTGTTTTCAAAGGAATATAGGATGGGAAGGCCAAAGAAGATGATTCACTTGTTTTAGGTGTGGAGAAGAAGACCACGAAGCATTAAATGCTCTAATTATAACATGAAAGATAGGAATCAAGAAGGACCATCCAGGTTGAGCCTAGCTCAAGCTGAGAATGAAGGAATAGAGCAAGAGGTATCTCTAGATGTAGGAGAAAGTCTCATGATAAGGACGACAATGATAATTCCAACAAAGGAAAAAGCAGAGAAAAAAGGCCCTAGTGATTCATGGCTCAGAACCAATACATTCCACACAAGATGTACTTCTGGTGGAAAGGTATGTCAAGTAATTGTTGATGGAGGTAGTTGTGAAAATATGGTTTATAAGGAAATGGTAGATAAACTAAATTTGCAATGTGAAAAGCATCCTTGCCCCTACCATATTGCATGGTTCAAAAAGGGGAATGAAGTTACAATAGATAAGAGGTTTCTTATTAAATTTTCAATAGGAAAGGTCTACAAGGATGAGGTATGGTGTGATGTCATTCCAATGGATGCACGTCATGTCTTGCTAGGAAGGTCGTGGCAGTCTGATAGGAAAGTTATTCATGATGGAGAGAAAAACACATACACCTTTTGGTAGGACGGATCTAGGGTGAGAATATGTTGTCCAAAAGAGAACTTGTCAAAGAACTGAAGGTAACGGGGTGTTGTTATGCATTGGCAGTGCAAAGGGGTGAAGAGGAAGACTTGTTAATACCACCGGAGGCAACTGAGATAGTGGAAGGATTTGTTGATTTTATTCTAGAAGAATTGTCTGATGGTCTTCCACTAAAGAGGGATATTTAACATCATATTGATATTATTCCAGAAGCAAGTCTTCCCAATCAAGAAACTTATAGAATGGGTCCAACACAACATGCCGAATTGAATAAACAAGTGACTGAACTCGTAAGGAAAGGTGTGGTGCAAGAAAGCATGAGCCCATGTGTTGTACTAGCATTATTAACCCCAAAGAAGGATGGTGTGTGGAGGAAGTGCATAGACAGTAGAGAAATCAATAGGATCACCATCAAGTATCGATTTCCTATACCTTGTCTAGATGACATGATGGATGTGCTTGCAAGAGCAACTTATTTTACCAAGATTGATCTACGAAGTGGATATCACCATATCTGTATCCGAGAAGGGGATGAATGGAAAACAACTTTCAAAACTAGAGATGGCTTGTATGAGTGGATGGTTATGCCATTTGGTTTATATAATGCACCTAGTACTTTTACGAGGCTAATGAATATTGTGTTGTGTCCCTACATTGGTAAGTTTTTAGTAGTTTATTTTGATGATATTGATTTTCAGTGAAGGAAGAACATCTCCAACACTTGAGGATCATACTAGGGGTGTTGAGGACAGAGAAACTCTACCAATTTGAACAAGTGTGGGTTCATGCAAAAGAGTGGTTTTTCTGGGATTTGTCATTTTTACAGATGGTGTCAAAATGGATGTAAAGAAAGTTAGTCATTATTGAATGGCCTAGTCCACGTAGCATAACAAAGGTGAGAAGTTTCCATGGGTTGGAAACTTTCTATAGAAAGTTCATTCGCAATTTTAGTAGCATTATAACACCTATAACAAATTGCACCAAAGGTAGAGAATTTTTGTAGACTAAAGATGCTGAGAAAAGTTTCCAGTATCTAAAAAAGGTTACAGAAGCTCCTGTATTGGCATTACCAAATTTTGATAAAGTGTTTGAGGTGGACTATGATGCTTCGCATGTGGGTATTGGAGTTGTACTTAGTCAAGAAGGTAAGCCCATTGTTTTTTTAGTGAAAAGTTGAATATGTGCAGAAGAACTATTCAACTTATGATATAGAATTCTATACAACTGTACAAGCTGAGGCATTGGAAACATCATCTAGTGCCCAAGGAATTTGTGTTGTTTATAGACCATATTGCTTTAAAATATCTGAACACACAAAAGAAATTGAACAGTAGAGATGTCAAATAGGTCTCTTTTCTACAAGGTTATACTTTTGTTTTGAAGCATCAATCATGGAAACAAAACCAAGTTGCGGATGCCTTAACCAAGCGTGTGGTGCTTTTAACCATCATGAAAATTGAAGTAGTTGGTTTTGATGCAATCAAAGATTTGTATGAATCTGACAGTGATTTTTAGGAAGTTGTGGACTAGCTGAAGAATCTAGTGCCTGGGCAAATGGAGAACATTCAAGGTGAATATCCTATGCACGATGGCTATTTATTCAAGGGAAAATAGTTATGCATTCATGTTGGCTCTATGAGAGAATATTATTAGAGAGTTTTGTATCAATGGTATGGCTAGATATTTTGGAAAGGATAAGACAATAGCCTTGATAACAGATAAATACTACTAGCCAAAGATAAAGTGAGACATAATCAGGTATGTGGAGAGGTGTAGAATTTGTCAAGTAGCTAAAGGGCACTCACAGAGTATAGGGTTGTATATGTCATTACCCGTACCAACAAAACCGTGGACAAATCTAAGCATAGATTTTGTATTGGGGTTGCCAGACACACAACGAGGTAATGATTCCATCTTCGTTATTGTTGATAGGTTCTCAAAGATGGATCATTTCATTGCTTGCAATAAAACTAGTGGTGCTACAAGGGTAGCAAAATTGCTCTTTTCAGAAATTGTTAGACTTTGTGGTGTTCCAAAAACTATCATCTCTAATCAAGACACCAAGTTTCTGAGTTATTTCTAGACAACTTTATGGAAGATGGGGACAAAGTTACAATTTAGTAGTAGTTATCATCCTCAAACACATGGGCAAACGAAGGTGGTCAATCGGAGTTTGGGTAATCTATTGAGATGCATTGTTGGAGAGAAGCCAAAATAGTAGGATTTGGAATTACCCTAGGCAGAATTTGCCGATAACGGTTTAGTGGATAGGTCAACAAGGAAATCATCATTTCAAGTTGTCTATGGTAGGAATCCTAAGGGTGTTCTAGACTTGGTACAACTGTCACTGGGTGATAGAATCAGTGATGATGGAGAAGCATTTCCAGAACATCTCCACCAATTGCAGAAAGATGTAAGGCAGAAGTTACAGGAAAGTAATGAGAGGTACAAAGCTACATCAGATGTTGGTCGCAGACATCAAGTATTTAGTGCAGGTGATCTAGTGATGGTCTATCTATGAAAGGAGAGGTTTCCTACAGGTACATATCACAAATTGATATATAAGAAAATTGGTTCGTGCAAAATTCTCAAAAAAATCAATGACAATGCTTATGAGGTAGATTTACCTATTGGTCTTGATATTTCCCTTATGTTTAATGTCTCTGATTTATACACTTTCCATGGTGAAGATCATGCTACTAATGGCGAGGATGAAGTGAATTGGCAACAGATAATTCCAAGCAAGAAAAGGGAAAAGATTGCACAGGTTTTAGATATGAAGACTATTAATACTCACCAAGGTGAATACAACATTATCTGGTACAGTAGGAAGGTTTAGCGCCATTAGATAGCACATTGGTTATAGAGTGAAAATTGAAGAAGCTGGATCGGTCAAAATGGCAACACTTTGAGGATAGGAACTTGTAGGAATTGCATTCTTTTCAACCAAAGGAGAAACTTTGTTTGTTTTTCTCTTCCCTGGAAAAATATGCAACACAAATTGTGTGTCTCCTTTGTTTCATCAAGGTTTAATTTATTGTCTCTACCAATATAACCTTAATTTTGATGCATGGACTTCTGGGAGCATAACTTGGGCTGAAATTTTACATGCAAATGTATTTCCATAGTTCTAAAAGGCGCCAATAAGTTATTCAATTGAACCAAATCTTGACACATTTTCGTGGTCAAATTCGACCATATAGGGCCTCAAAATTAGCTTCTACTATGATTTTTGTTTTTTAATAGCTTTCTTTTTATGCATTTAGTTGCTTAGTGAGTTGGCGGGTGATGTCACTCAAATTAACTCTAGATAATTGGAGATTTTTTAAGCTTTTGGAGTTGTTATAAAAATTACCAAAAATGGCAAAAAAACTAATTTTATGTAAGAATCTGCCAAAAGGGGTAATTTTTGGATTGTAGTTAAATGGATGTTTCCTTTCTTTGTAAGAGCTAATTAATTAGAGAATAATGAAGAGTAATTGAAATTTTGAAGCCTACTATATTTTTGTTTTCTGTTATGTTTTTTGTTAATGCTTTAAAGAATCTGGTTACATCAAATTTAACCCAAGAGAGCACCCTAATGTTGAAGTCTTGTATCCCTCTATACAAATCCCTACCAAAAATCCTCAACCTAACCCAAAAGAAAAAGATTTTAGGAAATGCACCTTCCTTCTTCAATTGCTTCCCTTTCTTTCTTTGTGTTAAGGATAAAAAGAACTTTCTTCAACTATTGTTTCTAGTCATTTTGTCTATCCTACTACCAATTATGTTGAAATTGACAATGATCCTATGCCCTGTTATACCCTGCATACCCGTCGCTACATTTTGTAGGCAAAATGTTGGGTCCCCCTTTTCGCTTTTGCTTTTTCCTTTGTTTCTTTTGTTTCCTCTGTTTTCAATCCGGGCTTTGCCTCCGTGAGGGTTGTCTTTCTTTTGCTTTTGTCTTCTTTTGTCTCCAGGACCCAGTCCCGGATTTTGTTTGTTCTTTTGAGTCAGTCGGACCCCGAACTCCGGGATTCTTTGTCATCATGTTTTCTTTTGCGAGAAGATGTGATTGCATGGAATCCCCGAGCCCGGAGTTCAGAGGTTTTCTTGCTCCGGAGTTTGCAGAGAGAATGCAATGTATTTTTACCCTAAGGGTATAAATAGAAGTTACCAGCCATTTTCACATTTACCAATGTCAAACACTTAGAGAAATTAGAGCGATTCAAAGGCGATTAAGGCAATCTAAACAACATTTTTCTCCTTGTGCTTAGTGGTTGATTAAACAATGATTTGCAGTACTTTCTCGTGGTTACTCGAAGGTTAACTTGTTGCAGAGCGCCTCCTGTACCCATCTTTCCCGCATTCCCCGTGTTTCCAAGTAAGCCTTCGGCTTTGTTATCTCTGGTTTTTGTTTTCCTGGTTCTTTTGCTTGTTTTCTTTGTTCTATTTCGTCTTTTCGTTTCTGGTTTTGGTCTTGTCTTTGCCTCCCGTTGGTGGGTTGGCTTTGCCAGAGGGTTGTTTGCCCTCTGTGCAGTCTTAGTTTAGTGTATATTTTGTATATTGTTGTAGAGTGTTGTAAGTGCTTTTGTATATTGTGTATATATTGTAGTCTTCCTGTACATTTTGTACATTATGTAAAATTTTGTATATAGATGTCTATATGTCCATTTGTCGTGGTCGGCCTGCGAAGTTATGCTTCGGCCCTCGTGGTGCTTCGACCCTCTGTATATTTGTGTATACCCTATGTATATCCTTCCATTTGTGTCGAGTTCATCGTGCTCTATCGTGTCTAAGATCATTTTGTCGAGCTTGTCAGAGAGGTATTCGCCACGACTCAAACTCAGAACCTCACTGGTTCGAGCCATGGCTGCTTTCTCTCTCCTCTGTCGTGTTATCTTGATGGCGGGATTAATTTCCCATGAGTGGGCATTCAAATCCCATCCCATCTGACATTCACTTCCCCCGTGTCAACCCACTTGTCGCTATTAATGCCATTACGCCGCCTGTCACGTGGCCACGTGACGACCCATGTCAGCCAAGTACGGCTCTCCGACCGATCACGTCGACAACGGCTAGTTCTTCCAGACTCCAGGTGCTGAGAAGCCCCTAGGTCTTCATCCCATTTTGTTGCCTAAACCAATACCCCAGAACCTTCGGGTGTCTATCAAAATCCAATCCTTGTCAACTTCAATGTTCCTGGATTTTTTATGCATGCTAAACTTTCTTGGGCAGGTGTGAAATAGTGGTGAATTCCCTGGAGTCCTTGAAGTATTCTTTTTATCATATCATGTATTAACGGTTCCCCGGTCTTGTAGGTTGCAGATAGATTGATCAAAATGTCTGAAGTGATCGCTCCTCCTAATAGCTTGGAGTTGCCAATTACCTCCACCCAGGCAGCTACAAAAACTAAGGCCGAAAAGATGCTAGCCAAGCTGCCGCTAGCATCCAAGTACCTGAAGGAGGGTGCTCTCGTAGCGTCCAAGGTGGACTCTAAGTTGCAAGAGATAACAGATATAGAGCCCGGACTATGGGCTGAAATGCAAGGCTTGTTCCAAGCCATCTACCAGCAAAGGACCACCGGAGATGATATGGAAAAATACTTGGCCGCCTCCGGGATCATCAAAGCTGGAAGTTTTCCCTACTTGGTGCAAGCACCGAAGCTGATACTCCAACTGGAAACGCTCTACAACGCCTCCACTTGGGTTGTCTTTCTCGCCGATCCCCAGCCATTACACTATCCAGCGACTATCGTCAATCTGGACGCAGCAACTTTTGCTTCAAGGTTGGGGATCCCTCAATTCAAGGGAGCCGTGGTTCTCTCCCGGGCCACATCATTAAAGGAGTTCGAAGAAGCTTCCCTTCTCTCCCGGCAACATCTCAACATGCACTAGCTGAAGTCCACGAGAAGGGACTATAAAAAGATGAAGCTGGAAATTCCCCGTGGGAATTTTAAAGAACCTATCCAAGCAGGCATTATATTTATATGTAGGCTCTTTGGAGAGCCCCATGCCTGGGATTTCTTGGCATGGATGTATTACTTCCTCTACTACATCAGCACCCACAGTCAGACATTCAATTGGGCGGCCATCATCGCCAACCATGTGGACACGCAGCTGAAGAGCGTCCTCAAGACCTCCAGGTTCCACATGACATCCTACGTACTATGGGCACTGGCCCAACAAAGACCTGCCTTTAAGGGTTTACAGACAATCGGCATTGTCGAGAATGGGCCCGGCCAGTTGACGCCATGGGATCATTATCCCCAGGTCCAGTGGGAATGAAGCTTCCCAAATTTTTGCAGGGTAAATGATGTGTTCATTTACAATAACATTTTGAATATTACTCAGGACTCCGAATACCGGTTATCGCAAGAGGCGATGAACTTGGTGAGTACTTACGGAAATTACTTTATTCAATTCTAGCAGCACATAAATTTGGGTGACTGGCTTCTCCGGGAAATCCTATCTTCTTCCTCGATATTGCGGGGATAGAATTATTCTTTTAGAGTTGTGCAGACAAATTTTGGAGTTGCATGCCCTCTTCACATTGAAGAAGGTTACCAACGTTCTATTCCCAATCTCTTCCGGGAACTATTCTTGCAGTCTGGCCACAACAAAGGAGGCAGACAATGAACTGAAGAGTCTGGGACTGGTGGAATTTCACCATACCAAAAACAATTTTGATCCATTGGGTAAGATAGCATTAGCGCTTCCCCGGGTGTCCCCACCGCACAAAGATGATATTGAAGATTTTTGGGCAGATTGTCAGGACAGTTTTGATCTTTGGGCTCGCCAATTCGTGGATGTCTAAAGGCTTGATGAAGTCCCTCGACCTTCGGGGTTTCCCAAAGGGTTTTTTAGATGACGGGCCCCTGGAGGACCAATTGTATAAAGAGCAGGGGTTAGATAAATTGGATCTCCCTCCGGTGGATTGGGCCACTGCAGAAGATTTAACAATTGAGGGGGTATGTCGCCCCATTGTAGAAAATAGCCACAAATATTTTGAGCGGGTGTGTCCAAGGAGCACCCGGAAAGGACCAATTGTTCGGAGGTTCGCTTCGACCTCCGAAGTCGTAGGACCCAACACAAGAAAGGGGAAGGAGATAGAAGGTACCCCAGCCCGGGTGCCTCCCAAGGATTCGCTCCCCATAATGGCGCAAGTACAAGAGAAAATGGAGGCGTCAAGGCTAACAAGCCAGAAAATAAGCACGCAGCTATCATGGGGCCTTCTTGCAACTCCAGTAGCATCTGCTCGCCTGGCAGGATCCCCATCATTGGCCACACTGATGAGCAGGAAGAATTTCACTGAGGCAAAGTCTACAAGTATTCTGGATGTCGGAGCCCCAAAACAAAGGAAGAAGCAGAAGGTGAACCCCACCCCAAGCACAGACGCAGGCCCCAATATGCCTGATGTTCCCCTAGTAGACGTCAGTTCGGACTCCCCTGAACTGAATGACATCTCAGATACCTCTCCCCCGCATGACGATTTCGATGACATCTTCGGGATGGATGAGCTCATGAACCTGCATTGGATTATAGATCACGCGGTGGAAGAGATCGCCGCTCAGGAAAAAGAGGAGATTCCCGCTGAGAAGGAAGTCCCAGAGCAAGAAGCTGCCACAGAGCAGGAAGTCTGAGAAGAAACGCAAAGGGAGCAAGATGAGCACGAGAAAACACTAGTCCAAGAGACCGAGGATGAACCAAGGCAAACAGCATATGAGCAACTGATGACTGAGGAAACCGGACCCACGGGATCAAATGTACCCCCATTTATCATGCTCTAGACGCCTTTGGTTACTCCGGGTGACCAAGCGCCCCGAAGTACATTCAGGGAAGTGATCACAACAGCCCAAACGTTGAACTTAGATCGGACGCCTCTGCCGCCTCCAGAAGACACTCCAATGGAGGAAGATATCTCAGCGAATGATGTTGAGGAAGAACAACAATAGCAAGATGAGGGGAGAACCCCCGAGGATACAAATGTTAACTCGCCAGATGCTGAGAAGGACGGGGAAATCCCCAAGAATACAGGTGATGTTGATACCGGTGGAGGAGGAACCTCGGACATCACGAAAGAGGACGCCAACAGGGCAGAAGATACTGAGGCCTCCGGAGAGCAGGAACAAGAAAATGAGAAAGAGCTCGATGACACTGAAGATATCGAAAATGCACTGCCGGACTCCGAAGGGAGTCGCGAGACCCAAACCTTAACAGCAAAGTCACCCCAACCGCCCCAATTACTGGTGGAATCCAGAAAGAGAAAGGCCTCGGCGGTTGCAACAGCTGTTCCACTCTCCCTGACCGAGATGATGGCCTGAAATGCAGAGGCCAAGAAGGCTAAGAAGGCCTGGAAAGTCCATACCCTCCAGACTGGTCCAGTAGGAAGTACAATTGCGACAATCGCAACACCTCCCCCAAATGCAGATGCAGCGGCGGTAAGGCCCAAGGATTATGTGATCACAGAGATAACACTGGGGAGGAGAGATAAGCAGGGCGAATTGGACCTGTTGAGGGAGGTCACCAAGGTAGTGGAGGCCCGATATGATAAACAACCCCAGAATTTGGAGGAAAGAGAAACCAATGCAAATCTCCTCGCACTTCTAACAGAACTCACATAGCCCTTGGCCAAGATCCACCCGGAAGCTTCTACCTCCGAATTACCGCTTGTACATGGTGATGTGGATACTCTAAGGGTCATGAAGAAGAAGGGTCGGGCTGTGGACGAGCGAATCACCGAACAGATAGTCGTCGTAAGGCAATTTTTAGTGGTGTCACTCATGGATCTCTATCAGATCAGTAATCTCCTTAGTCAGGCGAAAGTCTCTGCTGTCCTGGGGGAGAAAGACTTAGAAAAATATGAAAGATGGAAGGTCGGGTTGGATGAGGTCTTCAACGCCGGGGAGGAAGTCATCACAGAGGCGGGAATTTTGGGGGAAGAATCATATGACTCCATCCGGGCCCAATACTCCAGACTTGGCCTCAAGATTGAGGTATGCAAGGAACTGGTTAAGGCCCTAAGAGAGAAAGTAACTAGTGCCCGGTATCCTTTGGGCCTATTCAAGGCATTTGTAATAAGGGTGTCACAAGTCGACCCCTTCACCATCTGAACATGCACCCCAGAGGACTATGTCCTCAGTAAATATGATGAGTTCATGGAGTCTCTATATCAGTTTGTCGGGGACTTTGACGGAGGAAGTTTATCAAGATTATCTAAGATGATGCTCTAGGCACATGATGCCGTGAAGATAGTAGATGAAAACTAGAACGGGGCCGGAGAAGTTGAAGAGAAGCTTGAGGTTGTTTGTGGCCGGTGGGATGGCATTAAAGACATAGATGAGGATGGCGTAAGCCAAGTTTTTGAAGCATTTAAGAACAATAAAGAGCAATAAGGTTCTCCGAAATCTGGAGATTTTCACCAGCAGAGCATATTTTGAACATTCTTTATTCTTTGAGCGCAAGCTCCCGAATCCCGGAGTCCCAGATCCAACAATTTTTGTATTCTTTTAAAGACCTGTGTCCAGGTTCCCCAGAGCCAACCGGTCATTATCAGGCAGTTAATAAGGGTGTCAAAAAGCAGGTGACCCCAGCAAAGCACGTCAACTCAAGGGATGGTTCTGACAGGTGGTCTTCCCAAGGCGTTGCTCCAGCATTAAACACTTGGTGCATCGAGGACAGTGAGCCGCTTTTACATTGATGAGGCATGTAGCCTCGATCCCCGGGGGATCGGATTTCTTCTATTCTCCTTTTGGCTCTCTTCTTGAGGTCGATTCTTCCATACCTCTTTTCTTGTCTTCTTCTACTGATCTGTCAAACCTCTGCTCTTCTCGAAGTTGTTGTAACGTGGTGCAGGTAGTACCGGCCACCGAAAATTGTATTTTATTGATTGAGTGTAAAGTTAAGTTAGGTTAACTTTAGGGCAAACATGTGTATAAATAATAAGTCCGACCTCATTCCTAGGGTCGACAGAATTGATGATTTTGCAGTCCATAGCTATAGCACTTTTAGCATTTCATTTTCTTGTAGTTGCAGAGCTCAATACTCCTTAGTTCTTAGAAGTTCTTAGTAGATAGATGCTCCCTTGGAGCCACTATTGTGCACGCTAGTGATGCTGTAAAACCATTAATGAAGAAGGAAGGATTCTCGCAATACTGTTGTTGGTCTTTTGATCTCTGAGTTAATACTCTTTTGTGTTGTATGTTTCTAATGTCCCTTACTCTAATATTAAGTAGATTAATGACCTTCTTTTGCCCTCGCTATTGGATATATATGAACTGATGGTTCTGTGTGTATTCAGTATTGACTATAGCATGTTAGAGCATAGTTGATGTTTTAAATGTATTTGCATAACTATAGGTAGAATGGATACTCTCTAACCCTGGCGTATCTTTTGAAGTTTCTTTGATAATCCAAGTGCTTGCAGGAAACCCTGACTTACTAAAATCCCTAGAGAAGACGAGCCAAGAAAACCAACTATCCCCCTGAACAAAATAGTCACACTCCCAACTTAGCTCCCGCACCGTCGAGACCCGACTCTCACGTGCTTGAAGGCCCGGAGAATTTATTCCCCGGACAACCTTTACAGGCAAAGTTGGTCGGTACCCTGGTACCCGGTGACAACTTACACTCTGTTGGCGGACCGGTCACAAAGTCTCGTCAACAGAAACTGGTGCTAGAAGGAGGGCATGAGCTTGTCCCCTTCTGAGGATTTGGATTTTACACCACCTGACGGTTCCCCAAGCCATAGTTTTAGGAAGCAGACCTTCAGTGGGATTGGATCATTTTCACCAGCCCGATTCAAAAGAATCCTTAGATCAGCGCCCAATCCCGGTAGGTTTGTCGAACTCGGGCCTCCCGCTCAAAAGAAGCAGACCCCGCAAACTAAGCCAGCCAACATTGTCTGGGGATCTACTACATCTCAGAATACCCAAGTCTCCCAGACAACCTCGGGGACTAATGGTCAGTCTAGCCAGAGTCCACCACCCCCGATGGCTACGTACTTCGGTAACACCGCGTCCCCAATGGGACAGTTTCCTAGTGCTACTAACAATCTTCCTGCACACTCAGAAAAGATTTGCCCCTGATATGAGCACTTAGGCTCACGAACCACAGAAGAACATCTGCAGGCATACAAAGATGCCATGAACCGACATCGGATCCAACATCAGGATGTGATTTGGATGTTCCCTCTGTCCTTGGGACAGAACAAGATAAACTAGTACCTTAACCTGCCCGCCAACTCCATCAACAGTTGGAAAGACATGGAGGACGCCTTCCTGGCGACCTTCTACATACATGTGGACCCAGCGTGGTCCCACAACTAGTTCATCTCCATTAGGAAGGAACCGAACGAACCCCTTGCAGCATTCAACCATCAGTTCCAATGCGTCTTGAAGTGATGCATGGGTCCTTTCATCCCATCCACAGATGTAACCATCCAGACATACCTTAATGCTATGGACCCCTTCGTTGCCACTCTCCTATGGAGAACTATCGCCCCCAATGGCTGGGACACTCTGGCAAAGGTTTACAACCTAGCCTTGGAGTTGTCCCGCGGTTTGAACAAAGCTCCTGGCGAGATTGGGCAAAGCATGCGTTTCAACATGATACCCGGCAAAACTTCTTACGTCAGGGGATATAACCCCAATCAGGCAAAATGGGTGCCCCAGCGATGGCCATGAATCCCCCACCAACATCGATAGACCAGCAGGCCCGGTACATATACCCATCGCAAGCGCAGACAACACCGGGTCTGGAATTCATTCCCTAGAACCATCCACAGCAAACACAACAATCATCGACACAACCATCCAGAGTACCTTTCTTCCAATCGCCTGTTGCTGAAGGATTGTCTTCCTCGACTCCGGTAGCTGTTGTCGCCTTCCCCGGGAACCAGCCGCAATAACTGTCACACTGTGACGCAAACATCCAGCTGTCCGCCGAGGTTGAATCCCTCCATCGATTGTTGTCCTCACTGACTATGGCCATGGGACAGCTGAAGGCGGGGTCTTTTCCGCCCCACAACCCCAATTCCCAGAGAGGGAATATCTTCTCCGGCCAACGAAATACCAATTTCGGAGGAAGGAACTACAACGCACCTTGGCCCAACCAACAGTAATGGAATAACAACGCAAACACTAGAGGTCCTCTTCCGAACCAAAACACCACTCAGGGCGGTGTTGGACCTACCTATTTCACGTCAGTTGCAGAACTCCAGCCCCTGACTAACTGGTGTAGATTGCATGACATTGGATCTCATTCCGAGGTGAATTGTGCCACACTGGAGAAGGTCATCATGATCTCCCAGCTGGACAGACAACAAATTGTCGATCCTACTCCCCCGGAAACGCCTATGCAAGAGCCCACTCACGGTGTCTTCACCTGTGAGACCGTCTTCTTTGGAGCAGACAAGGAAGACAAAGAAAGAATCCAAATTGTAGTGGTTCTTTGACACGCCTACACCGCCCAAAGATATTCCTCCCCAGGACAACACGACTGATCGCTCCTTCCTACCGAAAGGATCTAGCTCTAATCAAGCAAAAGATCCAGCTGAGGGAAGCCAACAATACCCCGGTGGAGGTTTGGCATCACGAAGGCGTTGGAAAGAACTACCACCTCCATGACCTTGATGGAGGTTTTGTTGAACTGTCTCGAGCAGAGGAAGTCTCTTCTGAAGCTCTTGGGAAACCCAGAAGCTGTCACTCGCCCACCTAATACTGTCACCTTTGATGACGCCAACGCGGCTATCTTCCGGGGAAATACTGAGGTTCCTCCCTTCTTACTAGGTTTGAACATACAAGGGAAGAACCTACACAATTGCTTGGTAGATTATGGTGCTTCGGGCAACGTTATGCCTTTATCCATATGCCAGAAGCTCGGACTCCATCCCACACCATCCAAAGGCGCAGTAGTCCAGCTGGACAAAACTACTGTAAAAATGGAAGGTGAGCTAAAGAACGTCTAGATTCAGCTCATCCAAGACCCTTGGATAGCAAGCATAATCGACATCCAAGTGGTGGACATCCCAGAGACTTATGGGATGTTATTGAGTCGAAATTGGTCTAAGGCCCTTAATGGGTATTTTTCCACTGACTTTTCCCACTTGTGGCTCCCCTGGGAGGGAGAATCTAACCAGATCCGGGTAGAAAGTGAGCCCAGGATGAAACAGGCCCTCACCGAAGTCGAAGGGTGAATGAGGTCCTTTTCTCTGAGACTTCCCCCGGGGTGTACCGAACCCTAGAAATCCTGACATTTGATTTCACCCCCAGGGAGGATCCCATAATTTATCAGAGAACACAGGACCTAGACGAAAAACTAAGGGGTGAGGTTAACTCACAAGGTACCGCAACCACTCCTGCTACACTCTTGTCTGGCACTTGGTGTCGAGTGCACTATCAAAAACATTCAGAACTAGACTATGAGCCTTGCATTGTCGTTGCTACCCGACACATCAACGCCCTCCGGGAGAAAGAACATAAAGCCAATTCCCCGGGGCCAAGTACTTCATCTGGCAGTACCCCCATGGTGTCGCTTGTCCGAGAATCCCAACCGCAACTCTCTCCAGAGGAAAACCTCACCCATGAGCCATCAGAGCCGGAAGAAACTCCTCCCAAACTCCCCAGAAATAATCCAAAGGCCACTCCGCCTTCCCAGCCCCAGGTAACAAACAATGACTTGTGGACCCTTAAGTTCGACAGATCCCGGTCTAAACAAGGCTACGGGGCCGGAGTGGAATTGATCAACCCGCATGGGAAATCCTTCCTCGCGTCTTATAGGCTGCAGTTCAATTGCACGAACAACGTCATGGAGTATGAAGCCTTGGTCCTTGGACTCCTATTTGCACTAAGGAAAGGAATCACCCACCTCCGGGCACTGGGTGATTCAAAGTTGATTGTTAAGCAGGTCCGGAGCCAATACACTTGTCATGATAAAAGGTTGACCGCATACCGCAACCGGACATGGAGCCTCATTGAAGATTTTGATGCCTTTGGCATTGAACTCATTCCCCAAAAAATAAATTACATTATGGATGCCCTTGTCGTATTTGCCAGCACCCTTGAGCCAATGGCTGGCTCCCGACTCCGGAAGTTCTCCGTTGAGATGGTCCCCACCCCATCCATTCCAGACAACGTCACCCACTTTTAAGTCTTTGAGGATGATCAACATATTTTGGCCTTCATGGCCAATGTTGGTGTCTTCGAGGACCAAATAGTGGAAGAAAGAGACCACGAAGATACTAGGCAGGGTGAAGAGGACGATGGGATCATAGACTTGTCAACCAACACCATCCCTAAGGGGATGGTAGCGCTAGAACGTATCTTTGATTCGGACCCTCGGGGCCGAGAAAAGATAGCATCCTCCTTAGAGGGAGGAAATTTTGAAAAAGTCAACATCGGCCAGGTCGGTGAAGAAAAATTGGTACACATTGGCACCTCCTGCTCCCTAGAGGAGAAGGAGAAGATTCTCGCGATTCTCCGGGAATACATTGATGTAATTGCGTGGGGATATGAGGATTTGCAGACATATGACACATCCATCATGACCCATACTATCCCACTGAAACCAGATGCTAAGCCCTTCCGGTG
Organism: Thuja plicata; assembly: GCA_018584345.1. Taxonomy (NCBI): domain Eukaryota; kingdom Viridiplantae; phylum Streptophyta; class Pinopsida; order Cupressales; family Cupressaceae; genus Thuja; species Thuja plicata. The sequence continues at coordinate 1,671,500 of MU226779.1, read as the reverse complement.
AAAGCAAAGACCAGTAAACCCATTGATCGAGCCTCTAATCCATCAAGAGATTCAGAAACTGCTGTCAGCCCAGATTATCTTTCCTATCCGTCACACTACGTGGGTTGCCAACCTCGTCCCTGTGAGGAAGAAAAGTGGCAAAATCCTCCTTTGCGTGAATTTTGGCAATTTAAACAAGGAATCTAAGAAGGATAATCGCCCTCTCCTCTCGTTGGATGAGGTATTGCAAATCGTGAATGGATCACAAATGATGTCCTTCCTAGATGGGTACTCCGGGTATAGCCAGGTCATAGTTAAGTACGAAGATAGAGACAAAATGACATTCACCACCAAGTGGGGAACGTTTCCATACCGGAGGATGCCCTTTGGCCTGATCAACGCAGGGGCCACATTTCAAAAGGCTATGGGCATTGCGTTCAAAGGCCTAGTAAACCGCTGCATAATCATCTACATGGATAGTTTGACCGTCTTTTCCCAGGACAGGCGCGATCATTCCACCCACCTTGCCCAAATTTGCGAGAGATGTCGCTAGTATGGAATATCCTTCAACCCTAAGAAATGTATATTCGGGGTCACTGAAGGGAAGTTACTCGGGCATATCGTCTCTGAGAAGGGTATATCCATTGACCCTGAGAGAGTTAAAGCACTGCTAAATCTACAAATGCCCGGCAGCAAGAAGGAAATGAGGTCTTTCTTTGAAAAGATCAATTTTGTCTGGCGGTTCATCACTGGATTCGCCGAGATAGTGAAGCCACTCAATGAAATGATGAAGAAAGATACAAAGATTGAGTGGAGTCCTGAAGCAAAGCGGGCATTCACCCATATTAAACAAACGATCATGGAGGCACCTGTCATGGCTAGTCTGGACTATTCCCTCTTGTTCCACATATACTCCTTTGCTTTGCCGCATTCAATCGCAACAGTTTTGACCCAAAAGGTCGAAGGGGAAGAATGACCAATAGCTTTTATGAGCTCCCCCTTTAAAAATGTCGAAGTCCTATATTCGCCTTTAGAAAAGCAAGTCTTTTCTCTCGTCCACGCTGTGAAGAAATTTCGGCATTATATTCTCCAGAGCAAAGTGCACGCTATCATCCCGACCACGCTGTCAAGTCTCTGCTCCTGCAGAGTGAATTGGGTGAACGACAGGGGAAATGAATGGCCATCCTCCAAGAGTACGATTTGAAAATGCAACCCATGAAGATAGTCCGAGGCCAGGGACTATGTAGAGCGATGGCAGAAGAGACTCCCAACATTGAATGCCAAACTTACACAGTGGAGTCCATCACTCAAGATCCGTGGTATACTGACCTGATATACTTATTGTTGAACAACAGATGCCCGGAGGGGCTACCCCCAAACAAACGTCGCGCATTGTGGCTAAAAAGCGCACACTTCATGATAAAAAATGAAACATTTTTTCGCAGGAACTATGAAGGGGTATACCTCCAGTGCATTGACAGGGACCAAGCTGCGAAGATGATTGAAGAATTTTACGGGCAGTTTAGAACTCGGCATGGCTCAGCTGATGCCACTGCCCATCAGATCCTCTAGGTCGGATACTATTGGCCCTGTATTTTTAACCACGTCTACACTCACGTTAGGAGATGTCATACTTGCCAAACAGTGGCACATCGTGAGCGGAACCCGGCTATGCCTTTGTAGTCGGTCTTCGAAGCTAGACCCTTCGCTCAGTGGGCATTTGATTTTATCGGGGATATCAACCCCAACTCGTCTGCCAACCACCGATACATTTTGACTGCTACCGATTATTTCACCCGGTGGTCTGAAGCAATTCCTTGCAAAAACAGCACAGCAGACAGTCATTAAATTTCTGGAAGAAAACATAGTCACCTGATTTGGAATGTCATTTGCTATAGTGTGTGACAATGGTCCAGCGTTTTCTTTGGTGGAATTACTCGAATGGACCTATGAAAGAAAGATCAACCTGAAATTCTCCAGCAACTACTACCCCTAGGGTAATGGTGTGGCTGAATCTACCAACAAAAATCTACTTGAGGTGATCAAACATTTGTTAGAACAGAACCCCCAGGATTGGCACCAAAAGCTTAGATTCGCTCTCTGGGCAGATTGTATCAGAATAAAGCCAGCCCTGGGGACATCCCCATTCCATTTGGTTTATGGCCAGAATCCAGTATTCCCCATCAACTTACAAATCCCAGTATTACAGTTTATGCAAGAATTCAGCAACTGGGACAACATTGTGGAAGTTCGGCTTCTGAACCTGGTGCGAATGGAAGAACAAAGAGACACAGCCCTTGAACATTTTGCGCGTCACCAAGCAGTAGTGAAAAGATGGTTTGACCGAAGAGCCCAGTATAAGGCGTTTCAGATTTCGGACTTGGTCCTCTTTTCGGACAAGGCTTGGGAAAAGAAAGGAAAGCACACTAAGTTCCAACGGCTTTGGCTTGGACCATATCTGATAGCTGAGATCTGCGGGGCAAATACTTATCGCCTCAACACTATGACCGGAGAAGCCATCCCATTGCCTGTCAATGGGCAGTTTCTCAAGCACTGTTTTAAGTAAGGTAGGTGATGAGTTTGTCCGAAATTATAATATATGTAAAGCTCTTGCTTGTAAATATCTTTCCCGGTGCTCCGTTTGGAGTACCTTGTCCTTGTAAATAGTTTGTTGGCCATCCTCCGAGACCGCCTTTCCTTTTCGGGTTTTCCTTTATTTTTGGCTTTTTGTTTTCTTTTGTTTTTCGAGTTCCCAGTAGGTTGTCTTCTTTTTGTAGACAGGTATCCTTCGCATAACATCTAGTCTCTGGAACGGTATCTTGTATATTCCGATGAATTCAAAATCTATTGTTAGCATAGTGGAATTTGTCCCCACTTCAGATTTATTTTGTAAGTATGGTAAAAGGTTATGGGTAATCTTCATCTGATTCACATCTTGATAGTCCGGACATCAGTTACAAGAAAATTTAAGAAGCAAGTAATCGGACATCTTGAGGCCAGATCGATTGCACTGGTTGTTGACCAATTCTGAAAATCCTAAAGGTATCTCAGGTCCGCAATATTCTCTCCTATTCGGCAATTTAAAATTGGATTGCAAGGTGAAAGAAGTACCACCGTTAAAACTTGGCTAACCTTAAGGCTCGCGGTGAAAGAAGTACCGCATTTCCATCCAGAAAAGAAAAGGAAAAGAAAAGAATTGAAGAATTGAGAATTCTGGTATTTGAGGGAAACGTGTAAGATATGATGACTTTGCTTTGATTTACTCAGTGCCTCCTCTTTGTTTCTCCCGGAAGACATCGGCTTCGTTTTCTTCCGAAGCACACACTTCACAACTGACCAAGGGCCGAAAGATGGAATCAGTGGTGAGTCTGATTTTCTAAGACACCTCACACTTTGCAAGCAGAATGCTCCAAGTAAAGATTAATTCTGGTTTTGCTAACTAGAGATTCTGAAATTCTCAAATGCGCTAAAGAATTCGTCCCTAATAATCGTCATTTGTAATGCCCTGCATACCCGTCCCTACATTTTGTAGGCAAAATGTTGGGTCCCCCTTTTCACTTTTGTTTTTTCCTTTGTTTCTTTTGTTTCCTCTATTTTCCCTCCAAGCTTTGTCTCCATGAGGGTTGTCTTTCTTTTGCTTTTGTCTTCTTTTGTCTCTGGGACCCGGTCCCGGAGTTTGTTTGTTCTTTTGAGTCAGTCGAACCCTGGACTCCGGTATTCTTTGTCATCATGTTTTCTTTTGCGAAAAGATGTGACTGCATGGAATCTCTGGGCGCGTAGTCTGGAGGTTTTCTTGTTCTGGAGTTTGCGGAGAGAATGCAATAAATTTTTACCCTAAGGGTATAAATAGAAGTTACCAGCCATTTTCACATTTACCGCGATCAAACACTTAGAGAAATTAGAGCGACTCAAAGGCGATTAAGGCAATCTAAACATTGTTTTGCTCCTTGCGCTTAGTGGTTGATTAAACAGTGATTTGATGTGCTTGCTCGTGGTTACTCGAAGGTTAACTTGTTGCAGAGCGCCTCCTGTGCTCGTCTTTCCCGCATTCCCTGTGTTTCCAGGTAAGCCTTCGGCTCTGTTCTCTCTGGTTTATGTTTTCCTGGTTCTTTCGCTTGTTTGCTTTGTTCAGTTTCATCTTTTCATTTCTGGTTTTGGTCTTGTCTTCGCCTTCCGTTGGTGGGTTGGCTCTGCCAGAGGGTAATCCGCCCTCTATGCAGTCGTAGTTTAGTGTTATTTTGTATATTGTTCTAGTGTTGTAAGTGCTTCTATATATTGTGTATATATTGTAGTCTTCATGTACATTTTGTACATTATGTAAAATTTTGTATATAGATGTATATATGTCTGTTTGTCGTCGTCGGCCTGCGAAGTTGTGCTTCGGCCCCCGTGGTGCTTCGGCCCTCTGTATATTTGTGTATACCCTATGTATATCCTTTTGTTTGTGTCGAGCTCGTCGCGATCTATCGCATCTAAGATCATTTTGTCGATCTCGTCAGAGAGGTATTCGCCACAACTCGAACTCGGCACCTCACTGGTTCGAGCCATGGCAGCTTTCTCTCTCCTCTGTCGTGTCATCTTGATGGAGGGATTAATTTCCCACAAGTGGGCATTCAAATCCCATCCCATCTGGCATTCACTTCCCCCGTGTCAACCCACTTGTCGCTATTAATGTCATTACGTTGCCTGTCATGTGGCCACGTGACGACCCATGTTAGCCAAGTACGGCTCTCTGACCGGTCACGTCGACAACAGCTAGTTCTTCTGGACTCTGGGTGCTGAGAAACCCCTTGGTCTTCATCCCATTTTGTTGCCTAAACCAATACCCTGGAACCTCCAAGTGTTTATCAGAATCCAATCCTTGTCAACTTTAATGTTTCGGGATTTTTGATGCATGCTAACGTTTCTTGGGCAGGTGTGAAATGGTGGTGAATTCCCCGTAGTCCTTGAAGTATTGTTTTTATCATATCATGTATTAACGGTTCCCCAGTCTTGCAGGTTGCAGATAGATTGATCAAAATGTCTAAAGTGATCGCTCCTCCTGATAGCCTTGAGCTGCCAACTACCTCCACCCGGGCAGCTACAAAAACTAAGGCCGAAAAGATGCTGGCCAAGTTGCCGCTAACTTCCAAGTACCCGAAGGAGGGTGCTCTCGTAGGGTCCAAGGTGGACTCTAAGTTGCAAGAGATAACAGATACAAAGCCCGAACTATGGGCTGAAATGCAAGGTTTGGTCCAAGTCATTTACCAGCAAAGGACCGCCGGAAATGATATGGCAAAATACTTGGTCGGCCTCTACTACATCGGCACCCGCAGTCAGACATTCAATTGGGCGGCCATCATCGCCAACCATGTGGACCCGCAGTTGAAGAGCATCCTCAAGACCTCCTGGTTCCACATGACATCTTACGTACTATGGGCACTGGCCCAATAGAGACATGCCATTCAGGGTTTACAGACAATGGGCGTTTTCGGGAAGCGGCCCGGCCAGTTGACGCCATGGGATCATTATCCCCAGGGCCAGTGGGAACGAAGCTTCCCAAATTTTTGCAGGGTAAATGATGCGTTCATTTACCAGAACATTTTGACACTTACTCAGGACTCCGAATACCGATTATCGCAAGAGGCAATGAACTTGGTGAGTACTTACGGAAATTACTTTATTCAATTCCAGCAGCACACATAATCAGGTGACCGGCTTCTCCGGGAAACCCTGTCTTCTTCCTCGATATTGCGGGGATAGAATTATTCTTTTAAAGTTTTGCAGACAAATTTTGGAGTTGCATGCCCTCTTCACATTGAAGAAGGTTACCAACGTTCCGTTCCCAATCTCTTGCAAGAACTATTCTTGCAGTCTGGTCGCAGCAAAGGAGACAGACAATGAACTGAAGAGTCTGGGACTAGTGGAATTCCACCATACCACAAACAATTTTGATCCATTGGGTAAGATAGCACTAGCGCTTCCCCGGGCGTCCCCACCGCACAAAGATGATATTGAAGATTTCTTAGCAGATTGTCAGGACAGTTTTGATCTCTGGACCCGCCAACATTCGCGGATGTCTAAAGGCTTGATGAAAGCCCTCGACCTTCGGGGTTTCCCAAAGGGTTTTTCAGATGACGAGCCCCTAGGGGACCCATTGTATAAAGAGCAGGGGTTAGATAAATTGGATCTCCCTCCGGTGGATTGGGCCACCCCGAAAGATTTAACAATTGAGGGGGTATGCCGCCCCATTGTAGAAAATAGCCACAAATATTTTGAGCGGCTGCGTCCAAGGAGCACCCAGAAAGGACCAATTGTTCGGAGGTCCGCTTCGACCTCCAGAGCTGCAGGATCCAGCACAAGAAAGGGGAAGGAGATAGAAGATACCCCAGTCTAGGTGCCTCCCAAGGGTTCGCTCCCCATAATGGCGCAAGTACAAGAGCAAATGGAGGCGTCGAGCCTAACAAGCCAGAAAATAAGCGCGCAGCTATCTCGGGGCCTCCTCGCAACTCCAGTAGCATCTACTCACCTGGCAGGATCCCCATCATTGGCCACACTGATGAGCAGACAGACTTTCGCTGAGGCGGAGTCTACAAGTATTCTGGATGTCAAGTATTCTGGATGTCGGGGCCCCACTACAAAGGAAGAAGAAGCAAAAGGTGAACCCCACCCCAAGCGCAGACGCAGGCCTTGGTATCCCTGATGTTCCCCCAGTAGACGTCAGTTCAGACTCCCCCGAACTGAATGACATCTCAGATACCTCTCCCCCGCATGACAATTTCGATGACATCTTCACGACGGATGAGTTCATGAACCTACATGGGGATATAGATCACACGGTGGAAGAGATCGCCGCTCAGGAAAAAGACGAGATTCCCACAGAGAAGGAAGTCCCAGAGCAAAAAGCTACCACAGAGCAGGAAGTCCGGAAAGAAACGCAAAGGGAGCAAGATGAGCACGAGAAAACACCGGTCCAAGAGACTGAGGATGAACCAAGGCAAACAGAAAAAGAGCAACCGATGACTGGGGAAACCAGACCCACGGGATCAGCCGTACCCCAATTCATCACGCTCTAGACGCCTTTGGTTACTCCGGGTGACCAAGCACCCCGGAGTACATTCGGGGAAGTGATCACAGCAGCCCAAACGTTAAACTTAGGTCGGACGCCTCCGGAAGACACTCCAAAGGAGGAAGATATCCCGACGAATGATGCTGAGGAAGAACAACAACAGCAGGATGAGGGGAGAACCCGCGAGGATACAAATGTTAACTCACCAGATGCTGAGAAGGACGAGGAAATCCCCGAGAATACAAGTGATGTTGATACTGGCGAAGGAGGAACCCCGAACATCACGAAAGAGGACGCCAACAGGGTGAAAGATACTAAGGCCTCCGGAGAGTAGGAATAGGAGCAGGAACAAGAAAAGGAGAAAGAGCCCGATGATACTGAAGATACCGAGAATGCACCGCTGGACTCCGAAGGGAGTCCCGATACCCAGACCTTAACAGCAAAGCCGCTCCAGCCACCCCAATGGCTGCTGGAATCCAGAAAGAGAAAGGCCCCAGCGGTTGCAACAGGTGTTCCACTCTCCCTCGCCGAGATGATGGCCCGAAATGTAGAGGCCAAGAAGCATAAGAAGGCCCGGACAGTCCATACCCTCCGGACTGGTCCAACAGGAAGTACAGTTACAACAATCACAACACCTCCCGCAGATGCAGATGCAACGGCGGTAAGGCCCTAGGATTATGTGATTACAAAGGTAACATTGGGGAGGAGAGATAAGCAGGGCGAGTTGGACCTGCTGAGGGAGGCCACCAAGGTAGTAGAGGCCCGATATGATAAACAGACCCAGAAGTTGAAGGAGGAAAGAGAAACCAATGCAAATCTCCTCGCACTTCTAACAGAACTCACACAGCCCCTAGCTGAGATCCACCCGGAAACTTCTACCTCTGGATTACCACTTGTACAGGGTGATGTGGATACTCTAAGGGTCATGAAGAAGAAGGCCCAGGCTGTGGACGGGTGGATCACCGAACAGATAGTCATCGTAAGGCAATTTTTAGTGGTGTCGCTCCCGGATCTCTATCAGATCAGTAATCTCCTTAGTCAGGCGAACGTCTCCGATGTCCTATGGGTAAAGACTTAGAAAAGTATGAAAGATGGAAGGCCGGGTTGGATGAGGTCTTCAACGCCGGGGAGGAAGCCGTCACAGAGGCGGGGATTTTGGGGGAAGAATCATGACTCCCTCCGGGCCCAGTACTCCAGACTTGGCCTCAAGATTGAGGTATGCAAGGAACTGGTTAAGGCCCTAAGAGAGAAAGTAACTACGGCCCAATATCCTTTGGGGCTATTCAAGGCATTTGTAATAAGGGTGTCACAAGTCGACCCCTTCACCACCGAAACATGCACCCCGAAGGACTATGTCCTCAGTAAATATGATGAGTTCATGGAGTCCCTATATCAGTCTGTCGGGGACTTTGACGGAGGAAAGTTATCAAGATTATCTAAGATGATGCTCCGGGCACATGATGTCGTTAAGATAGTAGATGAATTCTGGAACGGGGCCGGAGAAGTTGAAGAGAAGCTTGAGGCTGTCTATGGTCGGTGGGACGGCATTAAAGACATAGATGAGGATGGTGTAAGCCAAGTTTTGGAAGCATTTAAAAACAGTAAAGGGCGATAAGATTCTCTGAAATCCAAAGATTTTCACTAGCAAAGTATATTTTGAACATTCTTTATTCTTTGAGCGCAAGCTCCCATAGTCTTGAATCCAACAATTTTTGTATTCTTTTGATGACCTGTGCCCAGTTTCCCCGGAGCCGACCGGTCATTATCAGGCAGTTAATAAGGGTGTCAGAAAGCAGGTGACCCCAGCAAGGCACGTCAACTCGAGGGATGGTTCTGACAAGTGGTCTTCCTAAGGCGCCGCTCCAGCATTAAACACGTGGCGCATCAAGGACAGTGAGCCGATTTTACATTGATGAGACATGTAGCCTCGATCCCCGGGGAATCGAATTTCTTATATTCTCCCTCTGGCTCTCTTCTCGAGGCCGATTCTTCCATACCTCTTTTCTTGTCTTCTTTTGTTGATCTGTCAAACCTCTGCTCTTCTCGAGGTTGTTGTAATGTGGTGCAGGTAGTACCGGCCACCGAAAATTGTATTTTATTGATTGAGTGTAAAGTTAAGTTAGGTTAACTTTAGGACAAACATGTGTATAAATAATAAGTCCGACCTCATTCCTAGGGTCGGCAGAATTGATGATTTTGCAGTCCATAGCTATAGCACTTTCAGCATTTCATTTTCTTGTAGTTGCAGAGCTCAATGCTCCTTAATTCTTAGAAGTTCTCAGTAGATAGATGCTCCCTTGGAGCCACTATTGTGCACGCCAGTGATGCTGGAAAACCATTAATGAAGAAGGAAGGATTCTCGCAATGTTGTTGGTCTTCTGATCTCTGAGTTATACTCTTTTGTGTTGTATGTTTCTAATATCCCTTGCTCTAATGTTTTAAGTAGATTAACGACCTTCTTTTGCCCTCGCTATTGGATATATATGAATTGTTGGTTCTGTGTGCATTTAGTATTTAGTGTAGCATGTTAGAGCATGGTTGATGTTTTAAATGTATTTGCATAACTATAGGTAGAATGGATACTCTCTAACCCTAGCGTATCTTTTGAAGTTTCTTTGATAATCGAAGTGCTTGCAAGAAATCCTGACTTACTGAAATCTCCGGAGAGGACAAGCCAAGAAAACCAACTATCCCCCTGAACAAAACAGTCACGCTCCCAACTTAGCTCCCACACCGTCGAGACCCGACTCTCACATGCTTGAAGGCCCGGAGAATTTATTCCCCGAACAACCTTTATAGGCGAAGTTGGCCAGTACCCTGATACCCGGTGACAACTTGCACTCTGTTGGCGGACCGGTCACAAAGTCCCGTCAACATGACCAACATCCATGTTTAAAAAAACAAGGATAACAAGAGTATAAACATAATTGAGTTGCCACAAGATCTCATCCCAAAGGTTGTTAAAACTAAATCTAATTTTGTTTGCCTTGATATTGACGCAACCTTCTTGTTTCATACTTTTAAAAGGAAAGTGATAATTTTACAAAGGTTTATACTAAACCTACTTGTGAGGGCAGATAGTATGCTTGGTTGGCTAAAGTTTCTAGGGCTACTCAAGGTGAGAAGTGACATGTTGATAAGGATAAAGCTTAAAAATGTGATAGGAATGTGCAAGAAATAATTCGTGATTATATTCCCCCTTAAAATTCTAGCTTCAAGATCCTATTTGAAGATGAAGACAGATTTGAATCCCCCTTCAAGATCCTAAGGACATTATTTCCCTTTCTCCCAATAATGATACTACTAGGGAAGAAGAGGAGAATAAAGAACTTTGAAAGGGATAACGTTGCCTTCAAAGATGACTTAAGAAAAGTCTTCAAGGACATCAATTAAAATGATTGGTAAACTATATTATATTCTCCTTTCAAAGAGGTTAGTGGGAAAGACACAATTTGTGACAAGTGCAATAAAAAAGGAAAAATATATTTGTGAGCATAAATACTTTCCAAAACAAAATGGTGAAAATTGTGTAGGTTATATGATCTTATCAAAATATTGTTCATGTTGGATTACTTATTCGCGTTGTTGTCTTGCCAACCAGTGCTTACTATGTGTCTGTTGTTTCATGTTTTATTTGTTAACTTTCCGCTTGTATAAAGGACTGAGACCCTTTTCCAACTTATCTAATCAAAGAAATTGAAGTAAAGGATGACCTGTATGTTATTTCAAATCATTAGTCTACTAGAATTTCATATCGAATTCATACACCTAACAGATTCACTATTCAGAATCTACTTTTTAACCCCTACTATATTTCTAGTTTAATAATCTACTTTTATAACCTAACGGTATTCACAATTACGAATATAGTTTTGAGTCCCACTGAGTCGTTTGTATTTGTAAGATAGAATAGAAAAGCACACATTCCATCCTTTCGAGCATAAACATTGCCAAATGGCCCCTATTTTGTAGTAAGGGCAAAACTTTTAACACATTAGTCCTAAAAGCAAAATACATGTTATTTAAAAGTAAAATTCCCTGTTTATGCTCAAAAAATAATGAGATGAATGGTGATCTAATATAAAAATATGGTCCTAAACAAGCAGAAAATGTTTCAAAAATGTTGGACAAATTACGAAACATAAAAAGCCCGTTAGCTAAGTTAGGTGGCCAAGATTTTGTTCACTGAAAAAAAAATTATCGTTGATCTTAGAGAATTATTGTCTGTGTTAAAGCAATCTGGCTCCATCAGAATTGGCATGACCCTGGAGTTGTGCACTACCCATCATATCAAAGATTATTTTTTTAAGCCTATAAAATGAGCTAATCAGAGCACACAATTTCTTTAAAACAATTATCCTCTAGAAGAAATAGCAGAATGGTAGAACTGTGCATCAGATATCATTGTAAATCAACTTGAGATACAAACAGTACCTCATTACACAAGAACCAAATAATTTTTCTGTCAAATCTTAAAAATGCCTGACTTTTGTAAAACTCAATTAAAATAACTAATGAAGAGCCCATAAGTTAAACTTTTGGATTAGATTGTTCCTACACAATCCGTTCCAGTTCCCTTGCATATCCCAGTGTTTGATTTATGAGCTGCAACGAAGGGATTTCTTTGCACGGGGCAGACTCTTTCGCCTTTTGAAAAAATACACAGCCATTTCTTATCTCCCACTCAGGATGATCCTGCACATAGAAAGAATTGGCATACTTTAATACGCTTCTCATATAGAGTGTTTCCAAGATCATCATTCTAAGCATTCAGCCTTGTCTCATAGAGAAGAAAAAATAAATCGGCAAAAGTTGCAGTTCAAGAGATGCCAACTATCAGCAATTGAGATAAGATAAGATAAATCTATTAATGTCCAACAAAAGACCACAAAGGGTCAAAGGGACTGCCAAGTACATCTAATAGGGATCTGCCTGCAGCATGGACACCAAACGGTGCCCAAAGAAGAAAGCAACAACTGAAATAAAAGCATAAAGAATAATCCAATGGAAAAGAATCCAATGAAAAGAGAAGAAAACCTCCCAAACCCAATTAAGGGTTCCGAACCACCATGAAAAACTTCCGAATGGAAGGATAAGCAATAGGACCGGTAAGAACCTATGAAGATTTTGAAGAAAAATATATCGTAGTTTAAAAAGTCAATTAATATCTACAGAGATGATCTCATTGAGATGAACAAATTCAAGCAATATCACTAAAAATAACGCAAGCCACCCAATGGCAAACATGTAATTACCAAAAGCTTCACTAAGAACTTATGTCTCTTGCAGATTGGTTTACATGAGAGACAGCAAGATGTGTTGCTGCCTTCTACCTTCCAGAAAGAAGGATAATCTCAAAGATTGAGAATATTTTATAGAAAAAAGCAGGAAAGAATGAAAAGAAAAGAATGAAAAGAGAAAATGTCCTAATAATTATTTACTTTCGTAGATAATATCAGCCAGTCAGCAATAGATGATTCAACTCTTTCCCTAAAATATTAAACTCTTCTCCTAGAAAATGTGATTCTGAAGTATTAAAAATATCTAAAATTCTAGGCATACCTCTCTGACATATTCCTCCAATTCCTGATCAGAAGAAAACATCAGGATTTGCTTAGCATGTTGTAGTGATAAATAGTCATATGCCTTCTCACTGCAACCAGCAATTTCATCTCTGCATCAAAAGAAACATAAAATCCATTAAAACATACTAAACAAAGAAGTCAACCAATAAAAGGTATTCGGCATTAAAAAATATCATAATGGAATTATATCTATATTAGGAAACAGTGCATATTCTACATCCTTAATTTAAAGGACATGCATCTATTAAAAGAAGGCAATACAAAAATCCAATGCATACGATTGTCTAATAACCAAGCATGTTTCTTTGTGTTTTTGAACTCTGACAAGTTTCTCTTAAGGAACAGACAGCTAGTAAGGAAGATATGGAAAATCCCATGTTTCCAGTATGTCTGTGGGTAACACTTCACATACCATGAAAGCATAAAAGAGATGTATCTGTAGCATGCTTATTTTCTCTTTATATCCACTTCTATTACTTACTGAGACTTGAGATTCATCGTTATGGCTTCTATCTATATTTGAGAACACTGCATGTTTGACATACTTAATGTACAAAACATATGCATTGAAAGAAGAAATCAATACAGAAACTTAATTCATATGCTTGTCTAATAACCAAGTATGTTTATTTGTGTTTTTAAACTCTGAAAAGTCAATCTTTCTCAAGTACAGACATCCACAAAGGAAGAAACGGAAAATTCCATGTACCTAGGTCATGGAAAGTTACACTTAGCATACCATGAAAGTTAAAAATAGATGTATAAATTTTTATCTGTAGCAAGTTTATTTTCTCTTTATAACCTCTTTTATTTATTTCAGTTTTTAGCAATGGAGGCATAAATTCATCCATAAAACAACTAAAGACCATTTAATATTCTTGAAGGCATACCGCATAAACTATGATATCAGGAAAAGATAATTTCAATTTATCAATTAAATTGTAGAAGAATGAACCCATGGAAATGTTGTCATACCAACATCACAAGAAGAAAATGATTAGTAGCTGGAAATATTACTATACAAACGTCAAAATCCATATGTCCAGCTTGCTCCATACTATATAGGCAGATACATTGCAACTCATTAATAAAAAAATTAGGACTAATTATAGGCGCATACTACATTGTTGAAAATTTCTCTAGCACAAAGAAGAGGCATCATATCGATCTGTATCTAAATATTGGCAGAAGTAACTCAATTTTATAATTGTTTATAGAAAAAACTGTTTGAAGTTTGAACATCTCAACTTAGTAACAATTGCAGCTTATTCTGACACCTTTGGACTAAGTCTATCAGTCTTCTGGCTTCTGTATGCCTAGGTTCTTTGCATATCTATGCATACCAGCTGCCATAAAATGCTACTCTTAAACTTTATCTCATGCTCAAATTTAAAGAAAGAATAATGGGAGAGAGCAAAAACAGTTGAAAAATGCTTTAAAGTTTAAACATTCACTGAAGTGAAACCAAAACAGAAATTACTTCCACGCAAAGATGAACACAGGTAAAGATTTGTTCAATTTTCGAAAGGGGTGCCATAAGAATCTATGTGAAGTGTGTTAACTTTTAAGTGTGGCCGGCATCAATTTTTATCTTGTTTCCTTAAGAGTTACCAGAATCATGAACAGTGCAAGCTTATAAGTTTTCTTTTGCTGTAAACTTGATAAGCTCAAAGAGATCAAAGAGAATCTATGCTAAATAAAATCATTGATAAATGATAACATAGATACATATACACACATACCTTACAGTCTTAGCAAGAAGATCCATGAAATATACATAGGTTTCATGTGGGACAGCCTGTCTTGCACTTAGAACACGGTTGTATGCACCTTCCATAAAAGATTGTTCTAATTCAACAGCATGCCTAATGCATGCATTATCAAGAGCCTCAGGTGACAGTAACTCAAGCTCTGTGTGAAATTCAGCAATCCTGTTCTGAACCAGTAGGCGAAGTAGATTAAGCCCCAGAATTGGGAACTCTTCTGTAGATGGCTGAAGAATGCCTCTGTGTCAAATTAAAGAATGAGAGTAAGCAGCTGTGAGTAATCGAGAACACAGACCAAAAATGACTGAATTATCAAGATAGACATTAAAGGAAAAGCATACAGACAGTTCTCCATAGAAACAGCAGCAGAAAATGTTCTATAAGATTGTAACAATTCTGAAGTTCTGGTTCATATGATAGACGAAAGCTAGAGTAGAATCATGTAATGTACAAACAAATTATCTACTTTTGGAGAAAAATTCCATGCACCATACACACTAACCCAGAACAGCCAAGGAGCAAATATATTCTTACTACAAAAAACAACAACAGAAAGTGAAACGACTTAAAAGAAATGCAAATATTGATCCGAGACAAAACACCAGATAACAACAGATCTAATATATAATTAAAACTACAACATTATAATTCAGATAATTTATTCCCTTGGGTTCATTTTTTATAACCCTTTATGGAGATCTCCAAAATCGTGGCAAGTCCACCTTGTGATTTCACATAGTATGCATCAAGAGGACCTCTATGTAAAGTCTATATTGATATTTTTTATCATTAAAAAGAGCTGGCTCTTTCAAAGGTTTGCTTGTTGATGATGTGTGACATAGCTTCTTCATTTAATCTCAAAAATGAAATTATTCAATGGTATTGATGACATCAAACCAATGTTCTGAGTAAATTCTTCCTTGACTTGGCCAAAGCAAGCACAAGGATTTAATAGAAGCTTTAACTAAATTAAGGCAAACTTACTATATGAGTATCAAACACAGCTTGAAAAATCAGCAAATTGAACAAGCAGGCTCAACAATAATTTCTTCAAAAGTTGCTATATTTTTAAGCTAAATGAACACACCCATCAAAGTCAATAATTCAACCCACCACTTTGATGGAAGTTGCTGCATTGGCTAAATTAGCTGAAGATAAATTTGTTGCCCAACATCATACCTATAATGCATAGCATGTTGGCACTACACAGCCATTCCCACCACCATTAAATCAAAGCTCCCATACGCACCCATAAAATACCTAACACTCGTGAGAAGATAGTCACTTGCCAAGTGAAGCAACTATGTTACAATTGTGATCGGCAATATGCTTCAGGTCATAAGTGCACAAAACAAAACCTATATCCACTTGATCTGAAGGCACATTATTTATATAACAAATTGGGTGCATCAAATGACAATATGGTCAAGGAACAACCTATCAAGAATAGTGTAGATGATGAATCATTTATTGAAATATCTATACATGCATTAACAAGGACCACCTCACCCTAAACTATGGTGTTGAGTTATTTCAAAGGGCGCGTGGCTTAACAATCTTAATCAACTCGTAAACTTGATGGCCCTTGAATAGCAATGCAAGCAGATTGAATTGTATATCCATTAAACCACTTTGAAGTGATGATTCACTAATGGTTAATACTAAGTTACCGGTTCAAATCCAGGTACGGTTGTGTGGAAATTTTTGGGGAGGGTTTGGATGTGTTTGGGTATGCACGCGTGTGTCTATATATATATATATATATAAAAGTTACCGGATTCCTTTGCTGAGGCCCGGATCCTGGTTCTGGTACTTCCCGGATCCGGATTCCTCCTGGATTCCGACAGGGTTCCGGATTCCCTGTGGATTCCTCATCCGCAGGAATCCAAAAGGATCCACGGGAATCCAAGATTTTGGGCGTCAAAAAATGGACCCACTTTGTGTTTTTCTTTTTTCTTTTTTAATTTTCAGCATGTAATGACATTTTGAGACGTTTACAAAGTATGAATATGATATAATCATATACCGACAATTATGGATTTATCATTTTATGAGAATCACGCTTCTGACTTCTTATTATTATCATTATATGTTTGAACTTTGAAGTTTTGAACTAATGATGAATGAGCATTGACATGTCTATGTATGGAATCTATGAATATACATACATAAATGAATATAATATATATATATATATATTTCGAAAATGTCTATATATATACCCGCAAAAACAAGATCCAGCCCAAAAAAAATTTGCCAAATCCCCGAACCCGAATCCGAATCAGGATCGACTACTTAGATATATATATATATATATAGAGAGAGAGAGAGAGAGATATGATAGTTCAAAAATATAATTCTTGAATTCTATTTTAAAAACATAAAAATAAAAATAAAAAACACTAAACTTTATTTTCAAAACATACAATAAAAAATATTATTAGTTCTTATTAACTTTAAAAAAACAAAAGTTATATTAAATAATTTATGTCATCATTGTATTGTTTATATCTTCATTGTATACGACTATATCAACATGGTTGCATTATACAGTAATGAAAGATATTATTTATTCATATTTGATATAATAGAAAGCGATAAACTATTGAAGGAGTCGGATCGTCATTTACAGCAGTTCTCCTAAATGAAATATCAAAGATACAAAGTCCGATGTACGATGTTTGAAGCGGCGAATTCTTCAAATTCTCACCGACAAACTATCATCTAGGCTGGTGAAAGAGGTGGAAAACGCCATGAATGTTGGCAAATTGACGAGGTTTGGGATCCAAGCGCATCGGCATCCACATCCAATGCGAGGGCTTGAGGACGCATTCGGTAACGTAGGGTTAATAATAGTGGAATGTAAGGGCAAATGTCAAAAGTTCAAGTTCCATGTTTGTTCTTTCCTTAGGAACTAAGTTGTCAGTTCGGATTTTTTTTCGAGTGGGTTTGAATTCGTTTTGGGTTTGACTGTACAAAAACATATATATATATATATATATATATATATATATATATATA